>MU134471.1:30537-43873 GCA_015039355.1 Ramaria rubella
AATATTCAGAAATGCATGGAATACTGGATGACTCGGAGATCCAAAGACTGATCTATATGGGCATTGGCTTCAACTTATGGGTTGTGCCCTCTTGGATTTCTAGTGCCCTGGTATTTTGGACTGAAGAACAGAAATGTTATCAGGGTTCTGATTGGTCGGGTCTGTTCGGAGGTCAGTGCCAATGATGCATTGAGACTTATCGGAGATGAGTTGGAGCTTTGAAAACTCAGGGATGTGGAGTCAATGCGGATGGAATAGGGGTAAAGATAAATCAATATCGAGTAAGGGTTAGCTTTACTGGAAAGTGAGTGTAATCAAGGAGGACTTGGAATGTCGGATGAGGTAGGGTTGCAATAGTCAGAATGATTGGAATAATCGGAATGATCGGGATGATTGGAATAATAGGAATACCAAACAAGGTTTGAAGGAATTTGATACAATATGATATGATATGATAAGATACAATACAATACAATATGATGCAATACAATACAATACAATATGATTTACAAGCTAAAGAAGCTTGATCAAGAGAGAACATATTTAAGACATGTGGGATTCTGAAATCAGGAACAGAAGATAAGGGTGCATGATACGGAGTTCTGAAGTCGGAGCGAATACAGAAATCAAGATGTGCGTGATATGGATTTCCAGAGTCAGAGTGAATATGGAAATCAAGATAAGATGTATGGGGATAATGTCAAAATAGAATCATGACTAAGAATAATAAATGGGGACATGTCGGAAGTAAGCAGAAAAGAGCTTATCGGAATACATGAAATGTCAGTAACACAGGTTGGATCTGGGATCTAACAATGGAGTCGGAAAATTGAATCAGGATTTGAGCGGAAATGCGAAGCAGAATTTCTTGGAACAGAGGGAATGTAATTAGGGACTTGAACATAAAAATGTAGAAAAAAATCGGAAGAAAATTGGAAAAGGAAAGGAAAGTTAAGGAAGAGTCAGACCAGGTTTGTCGGGATATTTGCGATGAAAGTCTTCAACAATCTCTGAAGTGTTGCCTAATTCCATAGCGGGAATCCACAAGGTTTCTTCATCGGTGCCTTGATAACCCGTCCAGCATACTAAATATTGTATCTTGCAACATCGGCGATTGTCTATCTTGGAGTCCAGAATTTCATCGATTTCGTATTTGGGTTTGCCTTCAATAATAACTGGCAGAGGCAGAGGCTGTATTTGGTTCAGGATTGCGTTTGGAGTTGCGGGTTCTAGCATGGAAACGTGGAAAGATGGATGAACAGTGCGCATACTGTCAGGTAGTTGGAGAATAAAGGCTCTATTACTGGTCCCTGCGGTGACAAGCATGATACTCGACAGCGCCTACTACACTACAAAAGACGCTCACTGCACACATGCCTATCATCATCAGCTTTTGCCAGACCATCATCTGCTGTGCTACCTCCAGTCCGCCAGACACATCATCTCCACACTCATTCTATTTTTCATCGATTCTATTGTCAATATGCCATCCAGCATTGCCGCCACCACGTCCCATGATTCGTTTCAGATGGCCGCCAAGCCAGACATACATGTTGGACCACGCATCAAACTTCCTAGTCGATGTTCTCCCCTTGATGTTCATTTGTCCAGTCCTCCTCCACAAGTCGCACATCGTCGGTACTATCCCCTATATGTCGAATCTCCTGAAGGCCCATACCGAATATTCCCCTCATATCCTCCTTATCACATTCACGATTCCATATGGGTATTCGATCAAACCTTCCATGCTCCCTTCTACGTCATCGGTTTTGACCCAAACTTCGAACCAGTGAATGGTTGGCATCGTATCGTCCTCAGGAATAACTGGTACATCAAAGAGCACGGACCAGGAACAGAGATTTGCTATGGTTATGTGCCTAAGGACTTCATCAAGTCACATGACTCACTTACTCATCTTCGGAAATATTTGACAAGCAACTGGAATCCTATTGGACGGCTATGGCTCATTTTCATCACCTGACTCACTTGCTTCTTGGCTGTACTTCTATTTCCCATTGTTCCACATGGTCTATTGTCTATGACTCACTTCTATTCTAATTCTGGCTTCTATTTCAAATTCACTGCCACATTTCTATTCATTTCTTAGACCACCAGACTCATTTTTCCATTTCCTTACAAACCATCTTCCTATTTTGGTTTTCTGCCTCTCGCCGTTAGTCATTTCTCCTGTCTGCTGTTGACAACATTGTTGTATGGCATACTTGCATCGTTTGTTATATAAGGCCTGTTTCGCCTTAGTGTACCCCAATTCACCTCTTTCAGTTGAATTCACTCATCTAAGTCTAAGTCTAAGTCTACTGCTACATCTACTACTTCTACGTCTATGTCAAGGCCAGCTTTGTCAATCACGTGACATTTGCTGTTGTATCTCGTCTACGCTTACGTCAGCGTATTACGTCATCATCTTCGTCACTGCTATGTCTTCATCTTTGTCACTGCTACGTCTTCATCTTCGTCTTCGTTCTACCTTTGTTGCTGCTGATAGCAAAGCGCACCGAGCCGAACACCAGTGTGAATAGCCGTGCAACGACGACACCACTACTGACTGTCTTTTGGATCCATTTCCAAAAGTAAACCAACAGCAGGTGCAATGATATCAAAGGGTCCGAGGTATTTTTCGGTGAGCTTCTTTGAAGATCGGGTTGTGCAGAAAAATTCAGCTTTGACGAAGACTTTGTTGCCTACTTTGAAGTCTGGAGCTGGAGAACGTTTCTTGTTTGTGGGTTCCTCATATCGGGATTGTGTGTTGGAAATTCTCTTTTGAAGTTCCTGGTGGAGTTTGTCTAAGTCGATTGCAAAATCTTTCGCACAGGATGAAACGAGATTGCGTTCAGGATGGATGGAAATGTCGGGATTGTAACCTTTGTTAGCAAAGAATGGGGAGACTCCTGTTGTTGTGTTTGGAGTGTTGTTATAGGTGAATTCTGTGATTGGAAGAAGTTCAGCCAAATTGTCTTGTTGATAGTTACAATAAATGTGAAGGTATTGCCCAAGAGTCTGATTCGTTCGTTCCGTTTGTCCATTGCCTTTGGGGTGATATCTGGAGGTGAAGTGGAGATTCATGTCTAGCGCCTATCGGAGTGTGCGGAAGAAGGAAGACACAAATTTGGAACCTCGATCGGAGGTCACGTGAGTCAGAACACTGTGCCTGGAGAAGACGTGGAGAATGAAAAGCTGAGCGAGCATCGGAGAAGTGATTGTCATGACTGTTGGAATGAATATCGCTTGTTTTGTGAGTCTGTCAATGATAACGAGGATGCTGTCAAAACCCAATGAAAGCAGAAGCAGCTCAATGAAATCCCAGGATATGGAATTCCATGGTCTTGGCAGAATTGGTAAATGCTTGAGGAATCCATAAGGCCAGTGTCATTGGGATTTTGATTGCATACATGTTGTACAGGATTTGACATATGAGATAATGAAGTCGCAGAGTTTTGGCCATGTATAGTCATGTCGAATGTTGCTGAAAGTCTTGTTTTGTCCAAAATGTATAGAGATCTGGTGGTCGTGCAGATTTTGTAAAATGCGGAGTTGGAGATTGTTAACGTCGGGAACGTAGATTCGGTTGTCGAGTCGGAGGAGTCCTTGAGAATCAACTGACCATCGGGGTGTCGGAGGATTTGCAGGATAGTTGGAAATTGCGGGATCGGAGGAGATGGATTGTTGGATTGCTTCATGGAGTTTCTCGAAGTCCATGATGGTAACTGCACGGAGAATTGTGACGTTAAGGGATGTGGCTCGAAGGGACGATGACAGCTGTTCATTAGTGAAAACCAGGCGGAAGTTGTGCAGGTTAACGCTGCATAGTCGCTACTCCCCTCTTTACGATAGATGTCCCATTGTTTAGTTAAGGAGTCGGGTTTTGTTCTGAGTTTCCTGGGTTGGAATCGGATAACAAGGTTGAACTGACATAGGTATTCTGACCATCGTACTTGTCGTCGGGTTAGAAGCTTGGTGGTCGCAAAATATTCAAGGTTCTTGTGGTCGGTTACACCATCAATGGTGGAACCAGAACCTTCGAGGTAGTGTTGCCAAATCTTGAAAGCTTCGAAAATAGCAAGTAATTCTTTGTTGTGGACGTCGTAGTTTAATTCCGGGGCTGTAAAAGTTCTAGAATGAAAAGCTATGGAGTGAATTTTGCCATCTTATGGAGAAATGATAGAGAGGATTGCCGCTAGGGCATAGTCTGAGGCGTCGGTTTCCACAATAAGTTGGCAATCAGGGATCCAATGCATAAGGATTGGAGCCATGGTGAAGGCTTTCTTACGTGTTTCGAACGATTTGCGACACTCATCAGAGAAGTTCCCCTTTACGGTTTTCCGAGTGAGTCGGGTAAGTGGAATTGCGATGTCGGAGTAATTATGAATGAAGCATCAGTAAAAGTTTGCAAAACCTAGGAAGGATTGGATGTCTTTTACGTTTTGGGGTTCGGGCCATTCTTGAATTACTTTGATTTTGTTGTCTGCCATTGAAAGTCCTTCCGGAGAGAGTATGTATCCGAGATATTCCACCATTGTCTTGTGGAAGTTGCATTTGTTGGATCTTGCATAAAGTCCGTTTTTTTGGAGACGTTAGAGGACTTCATGGACATGTTCTTCCTGTTCCTCCCGGTTGTTGGAGTAAACTAAGATGTTGTCCAAATAGATGAGGCCTGAAACGTCAAGCATGTCACTGAATATGTCATTCACGCATCACTGAAAGGCAGCTGGTGCGTTAGTGAGACCGAAGGGCATAACATGCCATTCAAAGCAACCGTATTGGGTCCTGAATGTGGTTTTCCACTCGTTGCCCTCTCTAATGCGGACTAAATGGTAAGCATGTCAGAGATTGATTTTGCTGTAAATCTGCGCTTTTCCGGGGCTTTCCAACAGGTTAGACAATCAGGGAAGCGGATATTGGTCTTTTTTTGTGATTTTGTTGAGACCACGGAAATCGGTACAGAGTCGGAGCCCACCTAATTTTTTCTTCGAGAATAGTACCAGAGCACCATGCGGAGAAAGTGAAGGGCGGATGAATCCTATGGCTAGTGCCTTGTCAATGAACTTTCGGAGTGTTTCTAGCTCAACTGGAGATAGGGAATAAATGGTTCCCAAGGGGGGACTCTCTCCCTCTATCAAGTCAATCATGAGATTGTATGGTCCATGATCAGTGAGGATTTCCACTTTCTTCTTGCTGAAGACGTTGGAAAACTTGTGATATTCTGATGGAACACTGTTGAGATTGGCTGTTGGATTGGGATTCAGGGAAGCGTTGATGATGGAAGCGGATCTTCCTTTCGGAAATACGCATAACTGAAAGATCTCCTTGTTACCTAGTCTGCACAAGTGAGCGAACGCAGAAGCAGGGACTTGGCCGATTGGATGTTGGAGGGGTGTCCACGTGATCAGATTTCAGGATTCCAGAGACCGCAGAGGTGGATTTCGCAGAGAGTGACATCATAATTGAATCTTGCTGCTGAGGAGTGCGGAACGATATACTACTCAATACCCAGTGAATCAACAGATTGTAGCGGGTGCCAGTTGTGTCCTAGCACGACTGAGCAGCTAGAATCAAGCGGTGTTACATACATAGCAACAAGCTGATTTTTGCCAGACAGAAAGCAGATTGGCATATCGATAGCCTGCGTGATTGAGATGTTAGAAGTGCCATCGAAAGGTTTTAGTGGAATTTGCCGGATGTTGTGGAACTCCAGTGGAAGCTTGGAAGCAAATGATGAGTCTAGAAAACAATGAGTGGAACCGGAGTCCATGAGAGCTTGAATGTTAGTATTCGGAATAATGTTGGAAGTCAGTCGTATAGTAAGAGAATTGGATTTTGAAAGAGCAAAAGTGTTGAGTCGGACCTCGGAAAACGCACAGATGGAATCAACACAACTCTGGGTCTGTGCGGAGGTCTCAGAGCTGCTTATTATTTTTTGAATCCGTAATGGCTGCAGGTTTGGCTTTGGACTCGGGTTTGCTCAAAATTGCAGAGGTCGCTTGGGCCTTCAATTAAGGTTTAAGAGAGGTTGATTGTGGACAGTCCTTTGCGATATGCCTGGGTTTCCCACAGAACATGCAAAGGTTTTGGTCCATGCATCGCTGTCTCTCCTGTTGCGTTAGTTTTCCGTCTTTTCCGAGTATATTGGGAATCTCTGGAGTTTTTTGGAAATTCAACATGGAGGACTGAGGTTTGGTAGAGGAGGTGGAAGCCGAACTGTTGTTGCTGTTCGTCCTCTTCTGTGATTGGTTCAATCGGGATTCTTGCTTGTCTGATTGGCCGCTGTTACCGGAGTAGTTATTGTTGGAAGTGGTGGTGCAGTTGACTTTGCCTTGTTGTTCCCATTAACGGCTGTTGATGGTTTGCGCGAGTTGTTGGAGTTCTGGAAGCATGTTGGCATGGTCTCGGGTTGCAAGAATATCTTTAATATGATCGGGAAATTTAATATAAAAACTCCTATGCAGGGCGGCGTCGCCCCAGTTGACTCTAGCGGCTAGGCGGTTGAACTCTACAATGAACTTCGTGATGCGTTGGTTGGCACACATTCGGAGATTGTTGAGTTCAGTTTCCACATCGCTGATGGGATCATAAGCTCCAAAATTCTCTCGCAGTACCGTTGTGAAGTCCTGATAGTTTGTAAGCCAGGGCAGGTCTTGGAAGGCATTGTTGTCTAAGAGTTCAGGTTTGAAAAAAATCTAAAGCCGTCCCTTTTAAAAAAGAGATAGCGTAAGTAACTTTTGCTTCATCACTGGAAAAGGTCTGAGGATGATCGTGGAAGTGAAGCTTGCATTGAAGGAGGAAGGGATGGAGTTTTCGAGAATCTGATCCGTCGAAGGTGTCAGGTTTGCAGACCTTGGTTTTTCTGGTTTGACCCTTGTTCGGAGTTCCCATGTGCTTGGCTATCTGTTTTAAAGCTTTTAACATAGCCTTCCCTTCAGCTTCATTGTCATTGTTGTCCTCATTGTTGTTGATGTTGTTGTTGTCACCAGGGTCGTCTTCTGGTTCGTTATTTGGGAGGCTAGATCCAGGGTCTGTGATTCCGGTGACAGTATGGGATCTGGTAGAAGGCATAATGAATGGATCAAGAGTTTTAGTTTGAATATACTGTTATGAACTGAATTTCTTCTCGTCGGATGTCGGAATTGTCAGAATGTCAGAGTTCGGGATTGGAGTTGGAAATCAAGATGTATGGACGTTGGCTTTCTTATAGGTTGTGCCCTCTTGGATCCTTCGTGTCCTGGTATTTCGGAAGGTCAGAATGTCGGAGGAGTCAGACAAGATCGGAGAGTTGGATAAGACTTAGAAATGGAAGTGAGAAGTTATCAAGTCAAGGTGGGTCAATATTTGAACTGATTAATGAGTACATGGAGGAGTCGTATATAACAAATTGATACAATCCCAATCGGAAAGATCGGAAAGATACGAACACAGAAATCCGAAACAGAGCAAGAACAGGATCAGGGTAGAAAGTAAATATGGACATAAGACCAAAGATGTAGATCTTTGATGAAAATGACTAAATATAGATGGGATGGAGATAAGCAAAAAACAGGTGGAGGAAGTCAGAAATACGAATCGGAATATGTCGAGGAAAAGCGGAAAAGCTGAGAATGAATCTGGGTTCTAACATGCATCCCTCGCCTCTAAAGTTAAGGGATATCCCCAGTTTACGTAGGAACGGTGTTCCCAGTATTGCCTTGTAGTAGTCTATGTTTGCTATATCAAAGTATTCCTCGATATTATGCTCACCAAAGTGTATGTTGGTGTGTGCTCCGTAGTTGATGGTCAACTTACTGCCAACACATGCTAGCTGTAGACCAATAGGATGTTCAAGGTCAAACATCTTGATGCCTAATGCACATATGAAGTCCAGAGAGAGCATTACTCCCTCACACCTGCTGTCTAATAGACAGTGGGCTCTGACTCCACCAATCTCCCAACATCTGGAGATTGTCTGATTGTCTATACGTGCCCAGTTGGGGTTCTTATCACACAGTTTGAACTGACGATCATAGATAGCTCAATGGTCCTATCTATGACTCCCATGTAGATATGGAAATCGTTGTTTTGATTTGAACCACCACTAATTGTGGTAGTTAGTTTTTGCACCACATATATGTACCACCTTTCCTCATGCGATCCTCCTAGCGGACGTACTCCATCTGCTCAATATGAGTTTTGTGTTCTCGTATCATTGTCATCATCCCATTGATAGGGCCTGATTTCTGACTGGTAATCAGCAACTAGTTCACCAATTTTGCTCTCATGGTTGTCCTGGACATCCATTCACTCATCTAATTTGCCACTTTGTGGCTCCTCCTCCCCTTCTTGAGCACTCCCTAAGTGCTCAACCACTTCCTCTAACTGTGCACCTGCTATGTGCGGTTTGTTCTTCCACCATGGGCAATTGGGCTTGATATGCCCAACTTGTCCACACTTGTAGCACATTAGCTCTGTGCTACGTCCTTGACCTCCTGCACCTCCAGGAGGTTTTTGTGAAGGGTGAGAAGTGGCAGGAGCTCCTGCTCCAGCTCTCTGTGTAGCTTGTACCCCTGTTTGGGGTACACTCGGCCTCGTCTCTGCTTGAGGTTGAGCATTAGGCAGACGATATGTCATCTGCTTTGCTGTAGGACAGCTCCCTGTATTGGGAGCTCGAGACGAGCTTGCAACAGACTGACTTCGATTATTTGTCAAAATAGGCTTTGCTTGCGGCCTGTGAACACTGCTAGACTCCACATTGTGTGACCCAATATCATATTGGGATGCATCCCCTACAGCCCTTGCGGCCTCATACAATTCAGTTATTGAACTGAATTCTGTTGTGTAGCCCAGTTTTAGGACTTCATGATGCAGTGCTTCTTGAAGTCCTGCTACGAACTGCTTGTGGATCGTATATTCATCGGGCGGATGTATCATCCATGCTGCGTACTTTGTAATATCATTCAGTACCTCCTGAACAGTTCTAGTCCCTTGCACAATTGTGTCAAACTTGTTCAACACATGTCTATGCATGAGTGCATGTAGGAATCACTGGTGCAAACCAGCCATTGCACTCTTAAGGGTCCAGTTGACTATGACTTGATCATGACACTCGATATTTCAAGCATACCACTCCAATGCCTCGCCTTTGAGGTGAGTGCCAAAATAGTTCAGCTGGAGTTCCATGCTGGACAGCCCCAGTAAACTATTCATGCCTAGCCATCTCAGGATTCCTGAGACAAAGTTCTCGAAGGCTTCAAGATCTGCTTTCCCAGCATATTCTGCTGGGTGAGGTAATTCTACTCCGGCTTTAGCAAGCATGGACTTGTCTGGCTCGCTGTCCTTGTGTTTCTCGAGGGCAGCATGCACCATCCTTGCAACTCCATCTACATAAGTAGACACAGACACATTTCCTCCTACCTCCTGAACCCTCAGTTCAGGATCTGTAACTGCTAGCAATACTGCACATGGTATCACTTGCATCTGCCTGTGCAGATGAGGGGCATGATTATTTATGTACTGCTGCACTGGTGTATCGACGATGTCTTCATTGATCTGATACAATGGTCAATGTTATCGGCCGTTAAGAATGCATCCCTCAGTCTATAACTGCTGCTGAGGGAGGATCAAGCCACTCTCGCTGACTCAATCAGCTTGTTGAAGGCATTGCCTTTGACTCCAGCAACATATGCCTCCTTGACTAGATTATCCGTGTGTTTAGCATGGAGTTCTAGCGCACGGTGCTTCCATTGTGCTGCCTTCTGTTTGATTCTATCCCAGTGATCAAACTCACATTCAAGACTAACATGAGTGCTAGTCGTGGTAATGACACTATCGGTGTCAGACTTCATCATCTCTTGCAATGACTGTTGGGTCACTGCCTTGAGCACTTCTTGCTCATTGTATGTCCTTTTTGATCTGCGAATTCCTTCATGGATATTTTATCTATTGTGAGCCTCTAGCTCATGATCTGTCTCTTCCTCAGTATGCCAGCGTGTACTGATGCTATCCTGCTGTAGGGTAGTGCTTGCTTCACAAGGACCATTCCTCTTGCTTGGTCCAGACAGAGGTGGCATCCTCTGTCTATCTCATTTCTTGCAAGCCTTCTCAGCCTCATGGTCAGCTTCACAATCCCTATTGGGATTGTTTCCATGCCTTTCCACATACAGGTCCCTGTACATCCTCCTTCAGGGACTGTATTAACAGTTCCATACCATATCCCAAGGTTTGGAGTTGGTTTGTGGTGTTGTCCACTGCACGAGCTGCCTCAGCCACTTGTTGGCTCACTTCACATGTAGTGTCTACGTGTTTACGGCTCTCTTTGAGGGCTGTAATCATCCGGGCAATATGTCTGGTTGTACGCTCATATTGCCAGGTTTCATCTTCCCAGCATATTGACCCATGCTCTTCCGTCCCTGTTTGGGACGGCGAACTTTGTGATCTGCGATGTTCTTGAACATGCGGCAGCTGGGACATTCGCACTCCTGGCAAATTGTCAGTGTCGCTCATCAGCACTTCTCTCAACTTGTCAAGGGACAATCATAACTTCAACCTGGTTGAAGTTCTTTTTGTTTTCTTAACGGGCGATATTTCATCCGTTCCTGATTCCTCTGGCTCAGATCTTCTTAGATCCGCCGATACTCGCTTTTGACTCATGGAGTCGGAAGCTATGGGCATCGTAGTTCTACGAGGACTGGATATCCTCATCGACATTCCTGTTTTCCTGTCCACCTCATGGGCAGGCTTGACTCTCCTGTCTGGGCCCTTCACTGTGGGCTCCAGATGTATCTGGATCCTCTCCGGATCTAGATGCTTGGCTTTGAGTTCTTATCAAAGTCATAGATCTCTGATCTATCAGCCACACTGTGGTGTTCTTCTATTAATTTAGAAGAATCAACAGTAAACATCTGTTTACTGTTTCTGTAAATTCCAGCGAGTGTTAAACTTGTCAGTCTGGGTAAAAAGATCAGTTGATCTTTTTTAGATTTATTGCAGTACTGCCAATCTAATTGGCAGTCAAAAAAGTGTAAGAATTTGATTGTTCACACTGAACAGACTAAGCCAATATATGTATTGGGGTCTGCGAGTTTGTATGTTACAAGTAAAAGATTATTCTTATGTAATTACTTGTGGACAACTGTATAGTTGTCCACTATCTACAAGCGCCCCTAGTGGGCTTATATTATACAACCCATAAGTCACTCTGGTGACTTGTCTACCTAAGATAGTAGCATATATGCTACTATATATGTATATAAGAATATGCATTCTTACATGCTTTGTTGCAGGCCCCAGTCCAGCCTCTGAGTTTTATGCCAGCACCCAATCCCACACTGGTAACGACATTTTCCCCGCCATTTCCATCACAAACATCAGATCCCCTGGCTTTGTGCACTTCTTGTGGTTCGCATGACACTGCTTGCATGCCCTTTTCCACAATTTTCCACTCTTCCGATCTTCTTTGACACACTTGTATCCCCGCGTCCGACAACTGATGCAATGGTTGTCAAAACTCTCTGGATCTGACCATTCAAGGTTGGCCATTTGCCACTTCCACCCAACTCCAGATGCTGACGAGGGCCTGGGCTGCCCCACACTATTCTGAATCTGATCGCCTTTGTCCAGCTATATCCAACCTTTCTGTCAAGACATCCGATTTCCTGATAAATCTGACTCACTTACCGATGTTTTCCTCATCCAGGCTTCCTCCCATCTCAATTCCTCCCAGACACTGCACATGGATTTGTGTTTCTGCCACTCTGTGTCTTCTCACTGCTTTTTCTGATCAGCCTCTCCCTGTCTTTTCCAATTCTCATCCTCCTTTTCCCTCCTTTTCTGATCCTCTTCCTCCCTCTGCTTCTGTGCCTCTTCTCGCCTTTCTGCTGCCTCTTTCTCCCATCTTTCCTGCTTTGCCTTGGCTTTTTTCCGCAGCTTCTCCTCTGGGATTTCCTTTTTCCACTCTAATTCCTTCATCTCTGCAGCGGCGTCCTCCCTGGAGCTGATCTCAACGACAGATGTGGGAACGAGGGATGCTGAGTGCAATGCCATTTCTGAGTTGGTGGTGGTGGGTTAAGGATAAGAGTGTTTTGCACTCCATCATCTGTCTTTCCCTATTTATACTCAATCGGCGATCTCAGGCTTTACAGATAACTGATGCCCAAACTTCCCATGGCATTCAATGACATAATCAGCCTCAAGGGCTTGGCTGTAAAAGGGAGATACTGTTAGATCCCAAATCTGAGTTCCATTATTCTGACATTTTGCAATTCTGATAAGCCCTTTTTCCACTTATTTCGATATACCCTCATTTGATCATTCCTAGTATTTTCGATCCTATCCCTGTATACTTTATCTAGATTTCCATATCTGTTCTGATCTCAGCATTCCATATCACACTCTTATATCTTCCATTCCTGACTTCAGAATTCTGTACATCCTTTTAAATATGCCTTCTCACTCAAGCTTTCTTTAGCTCATATATCTTCGACAGAACATACTGATTCTTATCTGTATTAAAGTCAATATATATCAGTGCCCTCCTTATATCTTACTTCATATATTGTTCAAGTGTATACATCCTTATATGATTGATCATTATATCAAATCCCCAAATATTCTGATTTACAACATCCTTCTGATCTTCCAAAAATATCCACTCCTTAACTATACTCGCTTTTCCATAAAGCCAAACTTCACTCAATATTTATTTATCGTTACTCCTCAACCTTTTACGCATTGACTTTTCCGAACCCTGAAATCTCTGAGTTCTTCCGCTCACTTGATAAGTCTCTTTACATGCTATTGTTACTGATCACTCTCTGTAGACCTGACCATTGGTATTCTGATATTTCTGTCTGGTCAAAAATCCAAAATACCAGGGCACTAGAAATCTAAGAGGGCACAACCCATAAGTTGAAGCCAACACCTGTGTAGATTTGTTTCCAATTCTCCAATCTCCAAGCTTCAATACCTCCAAATGCCTCCAAGGTATCCTGACACCGGGAACTCTGATTAACAAGAAATCTGACCCAGTCAATAATCAGGTCCCTAACAGCTAACTAGCTTGTATTAGTCTTGACTTTATCAACTCTCAAGTTAGTTTTTTGCTGTTGTTGGGAACGTAAAAACACCGTACTTTAGTTACTCATTTAAGTAATAAAGAGGTGTAAAATGTAGGTAAAGGGTACGGATCTTTACACTTCATACATGGTCTAAAAGTCCAGGATTTTTGAACTATTTTTTCGTCGTAAAAACCCTCTAAAAAGTTGGTCTTGTCACTTACTTATTAGACATTCCTTTTTCGTAAAAATAGTGTAAAAAATGTGATTTTTATACGAGTACAGGGGTCACTGTTCTG
>MU134471.1:46447-187247 GCA_015039355.1 Ramaria rubella
GATTTCCGAGAGGGTTTGTTACGTTTAATCATAAATTTAAATACACAACTTTCCTAAGTACACAGAGTTTTACTGTCTAGTGAAAACGTGTGTGGATACTCTCGTCCATTCAAAGTAACACATATCATAGTGTATTTGGAACTATAAAACACAGTTGTAAAGTTCGGGACACTCTCCCCCCACAACAATGGTATCAATGGATATCTATACCAGTAGTTTCGAAGTTCCAGACAGTGTAAACTTAACAGTTTACTTGTCACAGTCATCGTGTCAGTGGCTGGTAAACTTACGAAACCCAGTCTTACTATTTGTACTGTATCATCTCTGTATCGTGACCGTTTAGATTCTTCATAAATCCAAATCCGTGTGTCACTCTTTAGGTTACCGAACCGGTGAAACCTACATATAGACAAACTGACAGAAGAAACTAACTTAAATAACCGTCTCCCATACCACTTCAAACAAACAAACCGACCCCGGAGTGGGTACGAACGAGGTATCGTTATCACACACATAAAAATACTCGGTGTCTGGTCAAACGTACGAGTCCCCGTTACAGTACGTAATACGTTACTTGATCCCCGGTGGACTGGGTACTAACGTGTAGTAGAAACTTTCTTCTTTCATATAACTTCCTATGTCGGTCGATATCCAACACTGTACTACCAACAGTAGTTCAAAACTAGTTACACTTTTTGAGTTTCAGGGCTACCCCTGTTTAAACTGAATATTTATGACGACTGGTTGTTAGTATCTAAACTTTTTATGTTCAATAAAATGTCCTTGGAGAGTACTAAAGGTATGAAGGTAGATCAAGGAAGTAAAAGGGGATAACAGGAGAAGAGTGAGGGTTACACGGACACTGAATTTTGGGTTAGTCGTGTAAACTGTCACTTCCGGAGATGGTGGTGTCCGCCGCTACAGCGTGCGTGTGTAACCATTATCTTCGGACTCATGGACCCACTTTACTGTATGAGACCGTGTGGTGGCCGCTGCTGTAGCATGTGTGTCACTACGGGTATCACTCGACAAAGTAAGGTGGGTCCATGATACCTTTGTAATCAGACGTTCGATGGAATCATATGAAACGGAGAGAAAGTGGACATTGATCTCTACGTTTCAGTCTTGAGTTAGTTACTGTACATACATACTGGGTGTATTTTTACTACTCTTAGAACGGGTATCTACTCGAGGTCCTGTAAGGTCTGTGTGTGTGTCAGACTTATCTGGTTGGTAGACGTCTGGTTAGTACATTGACGTTTCATAAACTTACTTTTATAGACCCTCTCATCATCTCTTGTGTGATTTTGTTCGGTTCCCCTACCTCGACTATCCACCCCCTGTCGTTCATTTTTGGTATGTCCTTGACGATACCATAACGAGACCTCAACCATTTGTCTTACCTTTCTTTATAATTCTTGTGAGTGGTACTGATAAAGTAAACACTCTAACACAATCCTTAGGTTCGTGCCTTGGTTCTTAGACAATCTGGACGTAGTCACTTTCTACTTATCGACACGAAACTTTTCTACCGTTGACTGTGGTGACCTTCTTATGGTCTGTCATTCGTGTTCATTTCTTTTCTTTCCTTTGTGTGGTCTAGTTTTATGTACTTCCAAACCACGTACACCCCGACCTAGTCTGAGAACGGTGTGACACGACCGTCTAGTGCACTCCCTTTCCTAGTTGAAACGACTGATGCGTTCTCACATGCGAGAACGCATCAGTCGTAGTCAGTGCACTCGTGATCCACCGGTCCTGCACGAACGACGGTAGCGACTACTACCACAGTGGTACACCCGTACTGGTGTACTGGTGGTCCACCGGTCCTGCGGAAGCAACTACTACCGCAGTGACACACACTGTCGGGGTACAGTGTGCCGTGTAAGAACGACGGTGGTGGTGTAGGTACGGTGTTTGATGGACTTCGAGGTACGCCTGGCGTAGGTACGTTCCCGTGGAAGTTGTCCAGGAGGTAGGTGGACCCTGACGTGCATTCGGCGGGGCGACCCGTGACGTTGTAGGTGGGTGGGACCGTCTTAAAGCTAATCAGGTATTGAACTTGTCAATGAGCTTGGGGCATCTGTGCTTTGCCACAGGTCCATATATGTATATTGATGAATAGAGTATGGGCAGAGTGGATTCACCTTATAACTGCTACTATACAGATTTTTGTGTGAATTGTGCAATGCTTGTAAATATATCCAGAATGCAATGAGGCACATGGAAAGGAAGGGGATGTATAGTACCATCATGGAATAAATAAGAATGGGGTATATGAGAGCAATGTAGATAACCTACATTTAGCAGCACACAGCTTTGAATATACAAAGAACATAGGGAAATAACTGCCAATTTATTAATATACATAGAACAATGGGATACAAACACTGGTAATAATATAGACTTATTTAAAGGAGCACTTGATAGAAAATGAACTGCACCTTGTTAGCAAGGGGGTGTCAGGGTGACAAACATAGGGTAATCGGCCTCTGTCATGCGGAGCAGTGACCCAGTTCACAAGTTTTGATTTGAACCACCACTAATTGTGGTAGTTAGTTTTTGCGCTGCATATATGAACCACCTTTCCTCATATGATCCTCCTAGCAGATGTACTCTGTCCCCTTGATACGAGCTTTGTGTTCTTGTATTGTTGTCATCATCCCATTGATAGGGCGTGAGTTCCAACTGGTAATCAGTGACGAGTTCACTGATTTTGCTCTCATGGTCATCCTGGACATCTATTCGCTTGTCCAATTTGCCACTTTGTGGCTCCTCCTGCCCTTCTTGAGCACTCCCTGAATGCTCAACCACTTCCTCCAACTGTGCACCTGCTATGCACGGTTTGTTCTTCCACTGTGGGCAATTGGGCTTGATATGCCCAACTTGTCCACACTCGTAGCACGTTAACTCTGTGCTACCGCCTTGTTAGAACCCAGATTCATTCTCAGCTTTTCCGCTTTTCTCTGACATATTCCGATTTGCATTTCCAACTTCCTCCACCTGTTTTTGCTTATCTCCATCCCATCTATATTTAGTCATTTTCATCAAAGATCTACATCCTCGGTCTTATGTCCATATTTACTTCTACCCCGATCCTGTTTTCGCTCTGTTTTGGATTCCTGTGCTCATATCTTTCTGACTCGGATTACATCAATTCGTTATATACGACTCCTCCATGTACTTGTTAACCAGTTCGAATATTGACCCACCTTGACTTGACAACTTCTTGGTTCTGCTTCTAAGCTCTATCCAACTTTCCGATCTTGCCCGACTCCTCTGACATTCCGACCCTCTGAAATACCAGGACATGAAGGATCCAAGAGGGCGCAACCTATAAGTTGAAGCCAACGTCTGTACGTCTCGATCTCCGACTCCAATCCCGTACTCCGGCTCCAATCCCATACTCCAACAAATCCAACATCCGACAAGAAGAAATCCAGTTCATGACAGTATATTCAGACTAAAACTCTTGATCCATTTATTATGCCTTCTACCAGATCCCGTACTGTCACCAGAATCACAGACCCCAGATCTAACCTTCCAAATAACGAACCAGAAGACGACCCCGGTGACGATGACACCATCAACAACAACAAGGACGACAATGACGATGAAGAGGATGAGGGGAAGGCTATATTGAAAGCTTTAAAACAGATAGCCAAGCACATGGGAACTCCAAACAAAGGTCAAACTGGAAAAACTAAGCTCCATGAACCTGACACCTTCGATGGATCGGATTCCCAAAAACTCCATCCCTTCCTCCTTCAATGCAAGCTCCACTTCCGTGATCATCCTCAGACCTTTTTCAGTGATGAAGCAAAAGTTACTTACGCTGTCTCTTTTTTGAAAGGGACAGCTTTAGATTTTTTCGAACCTGAACTCTTAGACGATGATGCATTCCAAGACCTGCCCTGGCTTAGAAACTATCGGGACTTCACAGCGGTACTCTGAGAGAATTTCGGAGCTTACAATCCCGTCGGTGATGTGGAAACCAAACTCAACAATCTCCAAATGCGTGACAACCAATGCATTACGAAGTTGATCATAGAGTTCAACCGCCTAGCTGCTAGAGTGAATTGGGGCGACGCTGCCCTGCGTAGGAGTTTTTATACTAAGCGTCCTGATCGTATTAAAGATATTCTTGCAACCTGAGACAAAGCTTCTGGAACTCCGACAGCTTGCGCCAACCATCGACAGCTGTTATTGGGAACAGCGAGGCGAAGTCAACCATGCCACCACTTCCAACAACAACTACTCCAGTAACAGCAGCAAATTGGACAAGCAAGAATCCCAATCAAACCAACCGCAGAAGAGGACGAACAACAACAACAGTTCAATTTCCGCCTCCTCTACCAAACAGAAGAGGACAAACAACAACAACAGTTCAATTTCCGCCTTTTCTACCAAACCTCAGTCCTCCACATTGAATTTCTGAAAAACTCCGGAGATTCCCAATATACTTGGAAAAGACGGAAAGTTAACACAACAGGAGAGGCAGTGACACATGGACCAAAACCTTTGCATGTTCTGTGGGAAGCCCAGGCATATCGCAAAGGACTGTCCACGATCGACCTCGTTTAATGCTCAATCGAAGGCCCAAGCGGCCTCCGCAATTTCGAGCAAAACCGAGTCCAAGGCCAAACCTGTGGCCGTTACGGATTCAAAATAATAATAAGCAGCTCTGAGACCTCCGCACAGACCCAGAGTTGTGTTGATTCCATCTGTGCGTTTTCTGAGGTCTGACTCAATGCTTCCACTCTTTCAAAATCTGATTCTCTTACTATATGATTGACTGCTGACATTATTCCTAATACTGACATTCAAGCTCTCATGGACTCCGGTTCCACTAATTGTTTTATAGACTCATCATTTGCTTCCAAGCTTCCGCTGGAGTCCCACAATATCCTGCAAATCCTGCTAAAACCTTTCAATGGCACTTCTAACGTCTCAATTACGCAGACTATCAATATGCCAATCCGCTTTCCGTCTGGCGAAAATCAGGTTGTTGCTATGTATGTAACACCACTTGATTCTAGCTGCTCCGTTGTGCTAGGACACAACTGGCTCACCCACTACAATCTGTTGATTGACTGGGTAATGAGTAGTATATCGTTCTGCATTCCTCAGCAGCGAGATTCAATTCTGACGTCACTCTCTGCAAAATCTGCCTCTGCGGTTCCTGGAATCCTGAAATCCAATCATGCAGATGCCCCTCCAACATCCGAACAAGACTCACCTATCGACCTAGTCCCTGCCTCTGTGTTCGCTTCCTTGTGCAGACTAGATAACGAGGAGATCTTTCAGTTATGTGTATTTCTGAAAGGAATATCTGCTTCCATCATCAACGCTTCCCCAAATCCCAATTCAACAGCCGAGCTTGGTGGCGTTCCATTAGAATATCATGAGTATTCTGACATCTTCAGCAAGAAGAAAGTGGAAATCCTCGCTGATCATGGACCATACGATCTCAAGATTGACTTGATAGAGGGAGAGAGTCCCCCCTTGGGAACCATTTCTTCCCTATCCCCAGTTGAGCTAGAAACACTCCGAAAATTCATTGACAAGGCACTAGCCATAGGATTCATCCGCCCTTCACTTTCTCCGCATGGTGCTCCGGTACTATTCTCGAAGAAAAAGTTAGATGGACTCCAACTCTGTATCGATTTCCATGGTCTCAACAAAATCACGAAACAGACCAATATCCGCTTCCTTGAGTTTCCGACCTTTTGGAAAGCCCCAGAAAGGCGTGGATTTACAGAAATTGATCTCTGACATGCTTACCATTTAGTCCACATTAGAGAGGGCGATGAGTGGAAAACCACCTTCAGGACCCGATACAGTTCCTTTGAATGGCGTGTTATGCCCTTCGGTCTCACTAACGCACCAGCTGCCTTTCAGCGATTTGTGAACGACATATTCAGCGACATGCTCAACGTTTCAGTCCTCATCTATTTAGACGACATCCTGGTTTCACGAAGAACATGTCCGCAAAGTCCTCTGACATCTCTGAAAAAACAGACTTTTGGCAAGATCCAACAAATGCGACTTCCACAAGACAATGGTGGAATATCTTGGATACATACTCTCTCCGGAAGGACTTTCAATGGCAGACAACAAAATCAAAGTAATTCAAGAATGGCCCAAACCCCGAAACATAAAAGACATCCAATCCTTCCTAGGTTTTGCGAACTTTTACCGACGCTTCATTCATAATTACTCTGACATTGCAATTCCGCTTACCTGACTCACTCGGAAAACCGTAGAGTGGAACTTCTCTGATGTGTCGCAAATCATTTGAAACACTTAAGAAAGCCTTTACCACAGCTCCAATCCTTACGCACTGGATCCCTGATTGCTAACTTATCGTGGAAACCGACACCTTGGACTATGCCCTAGTGACAATCCTCTCTATCATTTCTCTGGAAGACAGCAAAATTCACCCCATAGCTTTTCATTCCAGAACTTTTACAGCCCCAGAATTAAACTACGATGTGCATGACAAAGAATTACTTGCTATTTTCGAAGCTTTCAAGATTTGGTGACACTACCTCGAAGGTTCCAGTTCCACCATTGACGTTGTAACCGACCACAAGAACCTCGAATATTTCGCGACCACCAAACTTTTGACTTGACGACAAGTACAATGGTCGGAATACCTATGTCAGTTCAACCTCGTTATCTGATTCCGACCCGGGAACCTCAGAACAAAACCCGACTCCTTAACTAGACGATGGGATGTCTATCCTAAAGAGGGGAGTAGCGACTATGCAGCGTTAACCTGCACAACTTCCGCCTGGTTTTCACTAATGAACAGCTGTCATCGTCCCTCCGAGCCACATCCCTTAACGTCACAATTCTCTGCGCAGTTACGATCATGGATTTTAAGAAACTCCATGAAGAAATCCGACAATCCATCCCCTCCGATCCCACAATTTCCAACTATCCCGCAAACCCTCCGACACCTTGATGGTCAGTCAACCCTCAAGGACTCCTCCGACTCGACAATCAAATCTACGTCCCTGACGGTAATGACCTCTGACTCCGTGTTTTACAATATCTGCACGACCACCAGATCTCCAGACATTTCGGACAAAACAAGACTCTCAGCAACATTTGACGTGAATATACATGGCCAAAACTTCAAAACTTTGTTATCTCTTATGTCAAATCCTGTACAACATGTATGCGATCAAAATCCCAATGACATCAGCCTTATGGATTCCTTAAGCATCTACCAATTCTGCCAAGACTGTGGAATTCTATATCCTTGGATTTCATTGAGCTGCTTCCGCTTTCATCAGGTTTTGACAGCATCCTCGTTCTCATTGACAGACTCACAAAACAAGCGATATTCATTCCAACAGTCGCAACGATCACTTCTCCGATGCTCGCTCAGCTTTTCATTCTCCACGTCTTCTCCAAGCACGGTGTTCTGACTCACGTGACCTCCAATTGAGATTCTGAATTTGTGTCTTCCTTCTTCTGCACACTCGGAAAGGCGCTAGACATGAATCTCCACTTCACCCCCAGATATCACCCCGAAGGCAATGGACAAACCGAATGAAAGAATCAGACTCTTGAGCAATACCTTCGCATTTATTGTAACTATCAACAAGACAATTGGGCTGAACTTCTTCCAATCGCAGAATTCGCCTATAACAACACTCTGAATGTGACAACAGGAGTCTGTCCATTCTTCGCTAACAAAGGTTACAATGCCGACATTTCTGTCCATCCCGAATGCAATCTTGTTTCTTCCCGTGCAAAAGATTTTGCAATCAACTTAGATGAACTCCACCAGGAACTCCGAAAGAGAATTTCCAATGTGCAATCCCGATATGAGGAACCTGCAAACAAGAAACGCTCTCCAGCTCCGGACTTCAAAGCAGGCAACAAAGTCTTTGTCAAAGCTGAATTTTTCTGCACAACCCGACCTTCAAAGAAGCTCACCAAAAAATACCTTGGATCTTTTGATATAATCGCACCCACTGACAAGCATGATACTCGACAGCGCCTACTACACTACAAAAGACGCTCCCTGCACACGCGCCTATCATCATCAGCTTTCGCCAGACCATCATCTGCTGTGCTACCTCCAGTCCGCCAGACACATCATCTCCACCCTCATTCTATTTTTCATTGATTCTATTTTCAATCTGCCATCCAGCATTGCTGCCACCACGTCCCATGATTCGTTTCAGATGACCGCCAAGCCAGACATACACATTGGACCACGCGTTGAACTTCCTAGTCGGCGTTCTCCCCTTGATGTTCATTTGTCCAGTCCTCCTCCACAAGTCACACATCGTCAGTACTATCCCCTATATGTTGAATCTCCTGAAGGCTCATACCGAATATTCCCCTCATATCCTCCTTCTCACATTCACGATTGCATATGGGTATTCGATCAAACCTTCCATGCTCCCTTCTACATCATCGGTTTTGACCCAAACTTCGAACCAGTGAATGGTTGGCATTGTATCGTCCTCAGGAATAACTGGTACATCAAAGAGCATTTGCTGCGGTTATGTGCCTAATGACTTCATCCAGAAGGGCTCGTCTTCGTTCCCTCTCTGGAGGAAATTCTTATCCATGTGTCGTGATTGGTTCATATGCCTTTTCTGAGTCGTCATCAAGTCACTTGACTTATTTATTGCTCTATGGGTGAATGATTTTCCAAGGGACTGGACTCTTATTGGACGGCTTTGACTCATTTTCATCACCTGACTCACTCGCTTCTTGGCTGCACTTCTATTTCCAATTGTTCCACATGGTCTATTGTCTATGACTCACTTCTATTCTATTTCTGGCTTCTATTTCCAATTCACTGCCACATTTCTATTCATTTCTTCGACCACCTGACTCATGTCTCCATTCTATTACAAACCACCTTCCCATTTTGGTTTTCTGCCTCTCACCATTAGTCATTTCTCCTGTCTGCTGTCGATGACATTGTTGTATGGCATACTCGCATCATTTGTTGTTCTGCTCATGTATATAAGGCCTGTTTCGCCTTCGTGTACCCCAATTCACCTCTTTCAGTTGGATTCACTCGTCTAAGTCTAAGTCTTCTAAGTCTACTACTACTACGTCTACGTCAAGGGCAGCTTTGTCAATCACGTGACATTTGCTGTTGTATATCGTCTACGCTTACATCAGCGTATTACGTCATCATCTTCGTCACTGCTATGTCCTCATCTTCGTCTTTTTTCTACCTTTGTTGTTGCTGTAGCAAAGCGCACTGAGCCGAACACCAGTGTAAGTAGCCGTGCAACGACGACACCGCTACCCACTGTCTTTTGGATCTATTTCCGAAAGTAAACTGACACTGCAGGTACCAGTAATAGAGCCTTTATTCTCCGACTACACGACAGTATGCGCACTGTTCATCCATCTTTCCACATTTCCATGCTAGAACCCGTGACTCCGAACGCAATCCTGAACCGAATACAGCCTCCACTTCCACCGGTTATTATTGAAGGGGAACCCGAATATGAAATTGACGAAATTCTGGACTCCAAGATAGACAATTGCTGACGTTGCAAGATACAATATTTAGTATGTTGGATGGGTTATCAGGGTACTGATGAAGAAACCTCATGGATTCCCACTACGGAATTAGGCAACACTTCAGAGATTGTTGAAGACTTTCATCGCAAATATCCCAACAAACCTGGTCTGACTCTTCCTTCACGTTTCCTTCTTTCTCCAATTTTTTCTGACTTTCTCCGATTCTTCCTACATTTTATGTTCAAGATCCTAATTACATTTCCCCCCCTGTTCCAAGAACTTCTGCCTCACGCTTTCTGCTCAACTCTCGATTCAATTTTTCGATTCCCATATTTCATCCCTTCCCATTTCCTCCATCCTCACTTCCAATTCCCACTCTTGGTGCTGAACCATCCTTTGTACCCATGTAGTGAGAATCTGCGTCTCCTCGGAATGTGTCTGCATGGAACTCACCTGACAATCAACAGACTTCCGCAACTTTTGAATTTCCTTCACCAGCAACTCTGCTCTTCCTTCCTCACCTGTATCCACACCTTTCGCAAACTCTTCCACAAATCCTCACGTTCCCGGTCAACGACACGTCCTCCCATCCTTTGTGCATTCGTCACATGTTGCATTCACTCCCTCCCCCATTGGCGAACAAAAGATATCCCAAACCCAACATCCCGCACAACAATACTGTTCCTGTCTGACCCGGTTAATCGCAGATTCGTGAACCCTCCTACAGGCAATGGTTCTCTCCACCACATCGCTTTTCCTCCCCCGAGACTTTTCCTCCGATCTCTGGTCAGCCTTCCTCTCCTCCTTTTCCACCTTTTTCTGCTTTGACCCTTCTCTGCTCTAATTTCTTCGCTGCTTCTTTTTGCAACTCCGAAATCTCGCGAATCTGTGCTTCTAAATCGGTCCCCAATTCCGAATCATCTTCGGAAATCAGGTCCTCAAGTGAGATAACCGGTGGCATCGACATTTTAGCCTAGAAGAGGGCAGGGATAGGAAGATCAGGGAACTGATAAGTTGAGCTCCATCCATCACTCTTATATATCACATCAGGGGTTTCACTTAATAACCAAACCAAACCTCCCACGGTGATCTTAGGCCTCGAGAGCTTGGCCTTAAAGAGGAGATACTGTTAGAACCCAGATTCATTCTCAGCTTTTCCGCTTTTCTCCGACATATTCTGATTCACATTTCCGACTTCCTCCACCCGTTTTTGCTTATCTCCATCCCATCTATATTTAGTCATTTTCATCAAAGATCTACATCCTCGGTCTTATGTCCATATTTACTTCTACCCTGATCCCATTTTTGCTCCGTTTTGGATTTCTGTGTTCGTATCTTTCCGATTCGGATTACATCAATTCGTTATATACGACTCCTCCATGTACTTGTTAACCAGTTCAAATATTGACCCACCTTCACTCGACAACTTCTCGCTTCTGCTTCTAAGTTCTATCTGACTTTCCGATCTTGCCCGACTCCTCTGACATTCTGACCCTCCGAAATACCAGGACACGAAGGATCCAAGAGGGTGCAACCTATAAGTTGAAGCCAACGTCCATACGTCTCAATCTCCGACTCCAATCCCATACTCCGACAAATCCAACATCCGACGAGAAGAAATCCAGTTCATAACAGTCCTTGACCTCCTGAACCTCCAGGAGGTTTTTGTGGAGGGCAAGAAGTGGTGGGAGCTCCTGCTCCAGCTCTCTGCATAGTATGTACCCCTGTTTGGGGTACACTCAGCCTCATCTCTACTTGAGGTTGAGTATTAGGTGGACAATATGTTGTCTGCTTTGCAGCAGGGTGGCTCCCTGTATTGGGAGCTTGAGACGAACTTGGCACAGCCTGACTTCGACTATTTGTCAAAGCTGGCTTTGCCTGCAGCATGTGAGTGCTGATGGACTCCATCTTATGCAACCCAATGTCATATTGAGATGCATCCTCTACCGCCTTTGCGGCTTCATACAATTCAATTATTGAACTGAATTCTGTCATGTAGCTATTTTTAGGACTTCATGACACAGTGCTTCTTGAAGCACTGCTACTAACCATTTGCAGATTGTATATTCATCAGGCAGATGTATCATCCACGCTGTGTACTTCATAATATCATTCAGTAATTCCTGAATGGTTCTAGTCCCTTGCACAATTGTGTCGAACTTATTTGACACATGTCTGTGCGTGAGTGCATGTGGGAATTGCTGTTGTAAGCCAGTGATTGCACTCTCGAGGGTCCAGTCGATTACAACTTGATCATGATGCTCGATATTTCAAGTGTACCACTCCAATGCCTCGCCTTTGAGGCGAGTGCCCAAATAGTTTAATTGGAGTTTGCTGGATGGCCCCAATGGACTATTCATGCCTAGCCATATCAGGATCTCTGAGAGAAAGTTCTCAAATTCTTCGAGATCTGCTTTCCCAGCATATTCTGCTGGGTGAGGTAGTTTAACTCTGGCCTTAGCAAGCACAGATTTGTCTGGCTCGCTGTCCTTGTGTTTCTCAAGGGCAGCTTGCACCATCTTTGCAACTCCATCTACATAAGTAGACAGATTTCCTACTACCTCCTGAACCCTCCGTTCAGGATCTGTAACTGCTAGTGATACTGCACACGGTATCACTTGCATCTGCCGGTGCGGCCGAGGTACGTGATCACTCACACCCTGCTGCACTGGTGGATTGACGATGTCTTCATCAATCTGATACAATGGTCAACATTTGTCAGTCGTTAAAAATGCATCAGTCTATGACTGCTCCTGAGGGTGGATCGAGCCACTCTCACTGACTCAATCAGTTTGTCAAAGGCATCACCTTCAATCCTAGCAATATATGCCTCCTCAACTAGGTTATCTGCATGTTTAGCACAGAGTTCTAGCACATGGTGCTTCCATCATGCTGCCTTGTGTTCGATCCTATCCCAGTGATTGAACTCACGTTCAAGACTAATGTGAGTGCTAGTCATGGTACTGATGCTATCAGCATCAGACTTCATCATCTCCCACAGTGACTGTTGGGTCACTGCTTTGAGCACTTCTTGCTTGTTGTATGTTTTTTTTTTATCTGCAAATTCCTTCGCGAATATTATCTCTATTGCAGGCCTCTAGCTTGCGATCCATCTCTTCCTCAGTACATGCCAGCGTACTGATGCTATCTTGCTCTATGGTGGCACTAGCTTCTTGAGGAACATTTCTGTTGCTCAGTCCAGGCAGAGGTGGCATCCTCTGTCTGTCTCACTTCTTGCAGGCTTTCTCAGCCTCATGGTCGACTTCACAATCCCTATTGGGGGCCTTTCCACATAAAGGTCCCTGTACTTCCTCCTCCAGGGACTGTATTAACAGTTCCATACCATCTCCTAAGGTTTGGAGTTGGTTCGCGGTGTCATCTGCTGCATGAGCTGCCTCAGCTGCTCATTGGCTCACTTCACATGTAGTCTCTATGTGTTTACGGCTCTCTTTGAGGGCCATAATCATCCAGGCAATATGTCCGGTTGTACATTTGTATCACTGGGTTTCTTCATCCCAGCATGCTGACCCCTGTTCTATCGTCCCTGTTTGGGACAGTGAACTTTGCAATCTGCAATGTTCTTGGACATGTGGGAGCTGTGACATTTGCACTCCCAGAAAATTGTCCATGTCGCTTGTCAGCAGCTCTCTTGACGAGTCGAGAGACAATCGTAACTTTGACCTAGTCCATCTCAGCTGTATTTGCCTTGTCCCCATTCTTCTTCTTCCACCAGTCAGGGGCATTTGCCAATTCTTTGCCCTTCCAACACTTTTCTGTGCTGTGTCCCAAGTGGTTACAGGTAGAACATTTTGGTTTTGACTTTTGGCTGCTTTTCCTTTTGTGTTTTTAAGGAGCAAGGCAGACTCTTTCTTTTTTATGCTTGTTTGGCTCTCCCTAGATTCAGTATCAAGATGCTCAATTATGTCAGTGATCAAAAGCTGAACCTTCTGGTTTACCATGAAGGTAAGCAAATATTTCCTAAGCCAGTCATACTGGCTGTCACTGAGCGCATTCAGGAGCAAGATGATGCACCATTTGTCTTTGGTAGGTGCTGTACCCTCAAAGACAGCAGCAACTGCATCCTGGGTTTCACCGACATATTCTGATTCACATTTCCGACTTCCTCCACCTGTTTTTGCTTATCTCCATCCCATCTATATTTAGTCATTTTCATCAAAGATCTACATCTTTGGTCTTATGTCCATATTTATTTTCTACCCCGATCCTGGTTTTGCTCCGTTTTGGATTTTCGTGTTCGTATCTTTCTGATTCAGATTATATCAATTCGTTATATATGACTCCTGCATGTACTCCTTAACCAGTTCGAATATTGACCCACCTTGACTCAATAACTTCTCACTTCTGTTTCTAAGTCCTATCTGACTCTCCGATCTTGTCCGACTCCTCCAACCTTCCGACCTTCTGAAATACCAGGACACAAAGGATCCAAGAGGGCACAACCTATAAGTTGAAGCCAATGTTCATACGTCTCGATTTCCGACACTAATCCCAAACTCCGACAATTCCGACATTCAACGAGAAGAAATCCAGTTCATAACAGTATATTCGAACTAAAACTCTTCACCCATTCATTATGCCTTCTACCAGATCCCGTACTGTCACTGGAATCACAGACCCTGGATCTAGCCTTCCAAATAATGAACCAGAAGATGACCCCGGTGATGACGACAGCATCAACAACAACAAGGACAGCAATGACAATGAAGAAGATGAAGGGAAGGCTATGTTAAAAGCCTTAAAACAGATAGCCAAGCACATGGGAACTCCGAACAAGGGTCAAACTGAAAAAACCAAACTCCATGAACCCGACACCTTCGACGGATCGGACTCCCAAAAACTCCATCCCTTCCTCCTTCAATGCAAGCTCCACTTCTGTGATCATCCTAAGACCTTTTCCAGTGACAAAGCAAAAGTTACTTACACTATCTCTTTTTTAAAAGTGACGGCTTTAGATTTTTTCGAGCCTGAACTCTTCGACGATGATGCCTTCCAAGACCCACCCTGGCTTACAAACTATTGGGACTTCACAATGGTACTCTGAGAGAATTTCAGAGCTTATGATCCTGTTGGTGATGTGGAAACCAAACTTGACAATCTCCAAATGCATGACAACCAACACATCACCAAGTTTATCATAGAATTCAACCACCTAGCTGCTAGAGTTAATTGGGGCGACGCCACCCTTCATAAGAGTTTTTATATGAAACTTCCTGATCATATTAAAGATATTCTTGCCACCTGAGACAAAGCTGACACGCTTCCGGAACTCCAACAACTCGCACATCAACAGCTGTTATTGGGAACAACAAGGCAAAGTCAACCGCACCACCACTTCCAATAATAACTACTCCAGTAACAGCAGCAAATCAGAGAAGCAAGAATCCCAATTGAACCAATCACAGAAGAGAACGAACAACAACAACAGTTCAGCTTCCGCCTCCTCTACCAAACCTCAGTCCTCCATGTTGAATTTCCAAAAAAACTCCAGAGATTCCCAATATACTCGGAAAAGACGGAAAACTAACGCAACAGGAGAGACAGCGATGCATGGACCAAAACCTTTGCATGTTCTGTGGGAAACCCAGGCATATCGCAAAGGACTGTCCACAATCAACCTCTCTTAAACCTTAATTGAAGGCCCAAGCGGCCTCTGCAATTTTGAGCAAACCCGAGTCCAAAGCCAAACCTGCAGCCATTACGGATTCAAAAAATAATAAGCAGCTCTGAGACCTCCGCACAGACCCAAAGTTGTGTTGATTCCATCTGTGCGTTTTCCGAGGTCCGACTCAACACTTTTGCTCTTTCAAAATCCAATTCTCTTACTATACGACTGACTTCCGACATTATTCCGAATACTAATATTCAAGCTCTTGTGGACTCTAGTTCCACTCATTGTTCTATAGACTCATCATTCGCTTCCAAGCTTCCGCTGGAGTCCCGCAATATCCTGCAAATCCTGCTAAAACCTTTCGATGGCACTTCTAATGTCTCAATTATGCAGACTATCGATATGCCAATCCGCTCCATCTGGCAAAAATCAGGTTGTTGCTATGTATGTAACACTGCTTGATTCTAGCTGCTCCGTTGTGCTAGGACACAACTGGCTCACCCGCTACAATCTGTTGATTGACTGGGTAATGAGTAGTATATCGTTCTGCATTCCTCAGCAGCGAGATTCAATTCCGATGTCACTCTCTGTGAAATCCACCTCTGCAGTTCCTGGAATCCCAAAATCTGATCGCATGGATGCCCCTTCAACATCCGAACAAGACTCACCTATTGACCTAGTCCCTGCTTCTGCGTTTGCTCACTTGTGCAGACTAGGTAACGAGGAGATCTTTCAGTTATGCGTATTTCCGAAAGGAAGATCTGCTTCCATCATCGACACTTCCCCAAATCCCAATCCAACAGCCAATCTCGACGGTGTTCCATTGGAATATCAAGAGTTTTCTGACATCTTCAGCAAGAAGAAAGTGGAAATCCTCGCCAATCATGGACCGTACGATCTCAAGATTGACTTGATAGAGGGAGAGAGTCCCCTTGGGAACCATTTATTCCCTATATCCAGTTGAGCTAGAAACACTCCGAAAATTCATTGACAAGGCACTAGCCATAGGATTCATCTGCCCTTCACTTTCTCTGCACAGTGCTCCGGTACTATTCTTGAAAAAAAAATTAGGTGGGCTCCGACTCTGTATCAATTTCCGTGGTCTCAACAAAATCACGAAAAAAGACTGATATCTGCTTCCCTGACTTTCCGACCTGTTGGAAAGCCCCAGAAAAAGTGCGGATTTACAGCAAAATTGATCTCTGACATGCTTACCATTTAGTCTGCATTAGGGAGGGTGACGAGTGGAAAACCACCTTCAAGACCCAATATGGTTCCTTTGAATGGCGTGTTATACCCTTCGGTCTCACTAATGCACCAGCTGCCTTTCAGTGATTTGTGAACAACATATTCAGTGACATGCTCGATGTTTCAGTCCTCATCTATTTGGACGACATCTTAGTTTACTCCAACAACCTGGAAGAACAGGAAGAACATGTCCGCGAAGTCCTCCGACGTCTCCGAAAAAACTGACTTTATGCAAGATCCAACAAATGCGACTTCCACAAGACAACGGTGGAATATCTCAGATACATACACTCTCCAGAAGTGTTAGATCCTAGATCCGACCTGTGTTATTCTGACATTTCACGTCCTCTGATAAGCCTTTTCCGCTTATTTCTGACATGTCTCCATTATTATTCTTAGTCACGGCTCTATCTTGATATTATCTCCATACATCTTATCTTGATTCCTGTATTCGCTCCGATTTCGGAACTCCATATCACGCACCCCTATCTTCCGTTCCCGATTTCAGAATCCCGCATGTCTTAAATATGTTTTCTCTTCATCAAGCTTCTTTAGCTTGTAAATCGTATCGCATCGTATCGCATCGTATTGCTTCACTACTTCGTATCACTATCTTCCATACCACACTCTATTACTACACTTCGTTCGCTCCAAACTTCTACCTGTAATAAGGCCTTCAAACTTTGCTCAGTATTCCAATTATTCCAACTATTCCAATTATTCCAATCGCTCTGATCATTCCAATCATTCTGACCCTACTTCATCCGACATCTCAAACCCTCTTTGATTACACTCGCCTCCCATAAAAGCTAGTCTTTACTCAATATTGATTTATCGTTACTCCTACCCTCCCGTATTAACCATTCCATCCCTGAATACCCAAAGCCCCTGCTCATCTCCGATAAGTCTCCACGCATCATTGGCACTGACCTTCTGAATAGACCTGACCAATTGGAAACCCGATAACACTCTGGTCTTCAGTCCACAATACCAGGGCACTAGAAATCCAAGAGGGTGCAACCCATAAGTTGAAGCCAACGCCCGTGTTGATCAGTCTTCGGATCTCCAACTTCCGAGTCATCCACTATTTCCACGCATTTCTGAATATTGCGACTACCAACCTCAGTCAAGGAGAGCTCCAACCAAATCTGACCCCGACGTCAAATCCAGCAAACCCTAACAGTCCGACATCAAATCTGGCACACGTCCCTAACAGTATTTACAAGCTGACACTCTTGATTTCTATAATGTCTTCCAAACACTCAATTTGGATGACACCAACAGATCTACCAAAAATGTCGTCAACCCATCGAACATTCACGAGTACCCCAGTCTTTCTAACAAGTGCCTCACAAATGAAGACTTCAAATCTGACCCAATTCCAAGTGGCATCGACAATGTGGCTTCCAACCATCCTTGTGATAATGACTCACAATACACAGCAGCAATTTCCGACCAAACCCTGACTTTGCTGACACCAAAACTTTCTGACATCCTCAGACAAGATGGCAAGTTAATACTACAGGAGAAACAGTGACACATTGATCAAAAGTTATGCCTCTACTGTGGAAAATCTGGTCATAAGGTGAAAGAATGCCTGAGGTCATCATCCTTTGCCAGGAAAGCCAGATCCCAGACCACAACTGTCACGATAAGTGATTCCGACACCATGGTCCCTTTAGAGGACCTTCCAAATCCCCAAAACTGACAGCTCAAAGACTCTTGAGCACAAATTTGTGTTCACATCTCATTGTGCCTTACCAAGAACATCACAGATGCTTTCTGAAAACACCCTCCATACTTCCAACAATTCCACCTAAATTCCGAATATCACCCTTCCAAACAGTTTTGACTGATCATTAGGTTTTAACACCATCATTTTTGGATTCCTGCCTTCCGCCAGTCTCCGTCCTTCTGTCACCAATGACATTATGTTGCAACACCCAGTAGGCGATCCATGCCAATCATGTCCTCCTGTTGAGCGAAAAATCCGGTTGCTATTACATTACATATAATGACACTTGTTTCTAATTGTTCCAATGTGCTGGGAACGCCACTAACCCACCCACTACAATCCGTTGATTGACAGGGCATTGGGTAGTACCTAGTTCTGCACTCCTCAACAAGAAGAATAAATTCTACGACATGTCTCAGGAAACCTGCAATCTGCGTTTTTCCGAATCTCTGAAATCCGACTCCACTGCGACATCCCCTGACCCGCCATAAACGTCCAACATCAATGCTTGTTGAAACCTCAACTCGCAACAATGATGTGGAAACTTCGGTGGATTTCCAATAGGAAAATCCATTACATCATTCTTCCAATTCCCAACAAGCGATCATCAATATTCTGCTACATACTCTGACAAGATCACATCTATCAGAGGGAGAGAATCTCACTTTGGAAAAATCATTTTCCTTACATCTAGTTCTGCCAGAACCACCTCGAGAACATTAACGAGACTCTAGCTATAGGATTTCATCCAATATACTCCAAACAGTACATCTGTACTTCCTCGAGAACACCCCAGAACAATCTCCAAGCCTGGACGCTGAATCTCCTCTAAGACATCCTTCCATGTCCAAGATTCAGTTCTCCAACCTCCAATTTCCAGACTTCCAAATCTGACTATTCAAGATACAACGCAGTTACTCTGACTCTAAGTCTAGTCATCAATACCAATTTCCACGTTATGGGACAATAACTGACAAACCGCCTTCAGAAACAATAATGATCTCCTTCGAAAGGCACTGTTAAACCCCTCGTATCCATGAATGCACCATCCGTACATCCTCTGACTCACGCTTCCGACCCTGACCCTTCAACCATTAGGACAATATTCCAGGCCGAATATCAAAACATTTCAATTCCTACTTTTCCGACACCCTTTTCTTCCCTACATGACTTCCTTACTCTGTTCCCTTGCAAACAGTCCTCTGAAATCCCAAAACTTCCGATTCACTCCTCTTGTTCTCCTTCAAGTCTGATATTCACCAAATTTCTCAGGAAATCCGTGATCACAACAGTTTCAACCAGACAACATCAAAACCACTATCGACAAATTTTCTGAGAAGACACTGTTCATCTCCTTAGGAAAGCCAATACGTTTCCGATGAATTTTTTGGTCCTCTGACACTCCAACTCCTTACTGACCTTCCAATGCTTGAGGTAGACAATGGGATGTCTACCTTAAAGGGGGAGTAGCCACTGTGTTGACAACTTATCTATCCAATCCCCCACTCCGACTCCGATCTTTTCCAACAATTTCCAACCCAACGCTTTGATTTTTCATTTCTACTAAGTCACTATTTACATCCCACAATTCCAAAACTCCTTCGACATCTATGACCGTTCACATCCTGATACTCCGACTATCTCAACTTCTTCATGATTCTTACATGTCCAATCCTGACCCCGAGGTAATCCTGACATTTGTCCAGTTCTGACTTCCCCAGTTCTCCAACACCCTTGATTCACTGTTCCTCATCTTTCCGAGTTTTCCATTTTTCCAATCATTTTCATTGATCTGATTCTTTCTGTTGTTCTGAGCTTTCCTTTTTTCTGATCATTGCATTTTTTCCGATCTTAAACCAATAAGAGATAACTTCATTATTTAAACCTCTACACTACTTCACCGAAATTCCTCCAATTTATTTATGTACTTTTCCCCTTCCAACTCCCATTCACTGCATCATTTCCTCCTCCAGCCCATTCCCTCCAGGTCAAGCCCCGCCATTTTCCCTGACTGCTCTTCCACTTGTCCCTCCAAATCCGCATCTCCCGGATTCACCACCTCCTGACCAATTTCCACCTCCAGTTTCAGGCCGATTTCCGCCTCCTCCAGAACCCCTTTTTCCAGTATCTCCGGGATGACATCGATGTCCATCCTGACGTTGTCCACCTCCTTCGCCTTCCCCTTCCCCTTGTCCGCCACCTTCTCAGATTCTGGTTATGGCCCAATGTTTCCGTCCTCATTCTCCGACTCGGCTTCCGAGCCCAACTCTGGTTGCGGCACCGACACCCCGTGATATGCCTCCCACCGCTTCTTCTGGAATTTGAACTTGATCTCTGCTATCCAGTGCGACTTCTTCAACATATCGTTGAAAGTTGCCATTCCCTCCACATTGTAACAGAGCCACTTGGTGAGGGAATGGATTGTCTTTCGGAGCCTGCGGACCTCCGCTGCGAGCCCCGCATCCTCCGCCTTGTCCTCCGCCTTGTCCTCTGTCGCCCGCTCCTTTCCTTTACCTTTCCCTGACACCGCCACCCTGTCCCGATCCACAACCGCTTCTGCCCGACGCCTTTTTGTCGCCGGTCCTGGTCTGGCCTCTGCGTTCTCTGTCCGCACCTGCCTGAACACCGGGAACACCGACTTCCCCACCATCTCCGCTGCAAAATCCACATTGCCTAGCTTTGTACATTTCTTCCAGTCGTTCTGACACCGAATGCAGGCCCGCTTCTGCGACTTTCCGGTCTTCTGCTCCTCGTTGACGCACTCCAACCCCCGCATCCGACAGAGTACGCACCTATCGTCAAAGTCATCGGCCTCTGACCACATATCCTCAAGGCGCTGTTTGCGGCCTCCAACAAATCCCGAGCCACCTTTCGGATTCCGGTTGCCCTTCCGTTCTCTGTTGACCTTCTCTGGCTAAGTCCAATATCCTGTCAAATCCGTCAATCAGCACACAAAAATCCGACTTACCAAAAACATTTTGAGTCAGGCCTCCTCCCGCACCACCCGCATCAACTTGGCTTTCCACCGATCCGCCTCCTCCTTCCGCTTCCTCCAATCTGCCTCTTCCTTCTCCTTCACCTTCCGATCCTTTTCTTCCTGCTGCTTCTGCTCCCATTCTCTCCTGCTTTTCCCACTTCGCCTTCACCCTTCTCCCCATCTTAGCCTCTAATTCCGCCCTCCTCTGCTCGTACTCCCTCACTTTGGTGGTGAGTTCTTCGCCAGAGCTGACTTCAATGACAGAACGAGTGGGTGACAACAATTTGGAACACGATGGCATTTTAGTTTGGGTGGTGGTGGTAGGGGATCAAAAGCGATTTGCGTTTTCACAAAGCATTTTCTCCTATATATATGTCCGATCCAGGATCTCAGCCTTTACGAATAACCGACACCTAAAAACTTCCCACAGCATTCAATAGTGTAATCAGCCTTGAGGGCTCGGCCGTAAAAGGGAGATACTGTTAGATCCCAGATCCAACCCATGTTATTCCAACATTTCACGTACTCCAAAAAGCCTTTTCCGCTTATTTCCGACATGTCCCCATTATTATTCTTAGTCACAGCTCTATCTTGATATTATCTCCATATGTCTTATCTCAATCCCCGTATTCGCTCTGATTTCGGAACTCCGTATCACACACCCCTATCTTCCGTTCCCGATTTCAGAATCCCGCATCTCTTAAATACGTTTTCTCTTCATCAAGCTTCTTTACCTTGTAAATCGTATCGCATCATATCACATTGTATCACATTGTATCACATTCCATCACATTGTATCGCATTGTATTGCTTCACTACTTCATATCACTATCTTTCATACCACCCTCTATTACTACACTTCGTTCGCTCCAAACTTCTACCTGTAATAAGGCCTTCAAACCTTGCTCGGTATTCCGATTATTCCGATCGCTGCGATCATTCTGATCATTCTGACCCTACTTCATCCGACATCTCAAACCCTCCTTGATTACACTCTGCCTCCCAGAAAAGCTAGTCTTTACTCGATATTGATTTATTGTTACTCCTACCCTCCCGTATTAACCATTCCATCCCCAAATACCCGAAGCCCCCGTTCATCTCCGATAAGTCTCAATGCATCATTGGCACTGACCTTCCGAATAGACCTGACCAATTGGAAACCCGATAACACTCTGGTCTTCAGTCCGAAATACCAGGGCATTAGAAATCCAAGAGGGCACAACCCATAAGTTGAAGCCAATGCCCATGTTGATCAGTCTTCAGATCTCTGACTTCCAAGTCATCCAGTATGTCCGCGCATTTCCAAATATTGCAACTACCGACCTGGGTCAAGGAGAGCTCCGACCAAATCCGACCCTGACATCAAATCCAGCGAACCCTAACAGTCCGACGTCGAATCCGGCACACGTCCCTAACAGGAAGGACTTTCAATGGCAGATGATAAAATCAAAGTAATCAAGAATGGCCCGAACCCCAAAAAGTAAAAGATATCCAATCCTTCCTAGGCTTTGTGAACTTTTACCGATGCTTCATTCATAATTACTCCAACATTGCAATTCTGCTTACCTGACTCACTCAAAAAACCGTAAAGTGGAACTTCTCTGATGAGTGTCGCAAATCGTTCAAAACACTTAAGAAAGCCTTCACCACAGCTCCAATCCTTACGCACTGGATTCCTGATTGTCAGCTCATCATGGAAACCGACATTTTGGACTACACCCTAGTGGCAATCCTCTCTATCATTTCTCTGGAAGATGGCGAAATTCACCCCGTAGCTTTTCATTCCAGAACTTTTACAGCCCCGGAATTAAACTACAACGTCCACAACAAAGAATTACTTGCTATTTTCGAAGCTTTCAAGATTTGGTGACACTACCTCAAAGGTTCCAGTTCCACCATCGATGTTGTAACCGACCACAAGAACCTCGAATATTTCGCGAGCACCAAGCTTCTAACCTGACGACAAATATGATGGTCGGAATACCTATGTCAGTTCAACCTCGTTATCTGATTCCAACCCAGGAAACTCTGAACAAAACCCAACTCTTTAACTAGACGATGGGACATCTATCCTAAAGAGGGGAGTAGTGACTATGCCAGCATTCACCCGCACAACTTCCGCCTGGTTTTCACTAACAAACAGCTGTCATTGTCCCTCCAAGCCACATCCCTTAACGTCACAATTCTCCGCACAGTTACCATCATGGATTTCGAGAAACTCCATGAAGAAATCCGACAATCCATCTCCTCCGATCCTGCAATTTCCAACTATCCCACAAACCCTCCGACCCCTCGATGGTCAGTCGAGCCTCAAGGACTCCTCTGACTCGACAACCGAATCTACATCCCCGACGTTAACGACCTCTGACTCTGCATTTTACAATATCTGCACGACCACCAGATCTCCGGACGTTTCGGACAAAACAAGACTCTCAGCAACATCCAACATGAATATACATGGCCGAAACTCTGAAACTTCGTTATCTCTTATGTCAAATCCTGTACAACATGTATGCGATCAAAATCCCAACAACATCGGCCTTATGGATTCCTTAAGCATCTACCAATTCCGCCAAGACCATGGAATTTTATATCCTTGGGTTTCATTGAGCTGCTTCTGCTTTCATTGGGTTTTGACAGCATCCTCGTTATCATTGACAGACTCACGAAACCAGTGATATTCATTCCAACAGTCACGATGATCACTTCTCCAATGCTCGCTCAGCTTTTTGTTCTCCATGTCTTCTCCAAGCATGGTGTTCTGACTCACGTCACCTCCGATTGAGGTTCCGAATTTGTGTCTTCTTTCTTCCGCACACTTGGAAAGGCGCTAGACATGAATCTCCACTTCACCTCTGAATATCACCCTGAAGGCGATGGACGAACCGAACAAACGAATCAGACTCTTGAGCAATACCTTCACATTTATTGTGACTATCAACAAGACAATGGGGCTGAAATTCTTCCAATCGCAGAATTCGCCTATAACAACGCTCTGAACGTGACAACAGGAGTCTCTCCGTTCTTCGCTAACAAAGGTTACAATCCCGACATTTCCGTCCATCCCAAACGCAATCTCGTTTCATCCCGTGCAAAAGATTTTGCAATCGACTTAGACGAACTCCACCAGGAACTCCAAAAGAGAATTTCCAATGTGCAAACCCAATATGAGGAACTCGCGAACAAGAAACGTTCTCAATCTCCGGACTTCAAAGTAGGCAACAAAGTCTTGGTCAAAGCCGAAGTTTTTCCACACAACCCAACCTTCAAAGAAGCTCACCGAAAAATACCTCGGACCTTTTGATATCATTGCACCCGTAGATACCAGTAATAGAGCCTTTATTCTCACACTACCTGACAGTATGCGTGCTGTTCATCCATCTTTCCACGTTTCCATGCTAGAACCTGCGACTCCGAACGCAATCCCAAACTGAATACAGCCTCCACCTCCACCAGTTATTATTGAAGGCGAACCCGAATATGAAATTGACGAAATTCTGGACTCCAAGATAGACAATCGCCAACGTTGCAAGATACAATATTTAGTATGCTGGATGGGTTATCAAGGTACCGATGAAGAAACCTCGTGGATTCCTGCTATGGAATTAGGCAATGCTTCAGAGATTGTTGAAGACTTTCATCGCAAATATCCTGACAAACCCGGTCTGACTCTTCCTTAACTTTTTTTTCTTTTTCTGATTTTTTCTGATTTTTCCTACATTTTATATTCAAGTTCCTAATTACATTTCCCTCTGTTCCAAGAAATTCCGCCTCGCACTTCTGCTCAAATCCCGATTCAATTTTCTGATTCTCATATTTCATCCCTTTCCATTTCCTCCATCCTCACTTCCAATTCCCACTCCTGGTGCTGAACCATCCTTTGTACCCATGTAGTAAGAATCTTCATCTCCTTGGAATGTGTCTGCATGGAACTTGTGTGACGATCAATGGACTTCCACAACTCTTGGATTTCCTTCACCAGCAACTCCAATGTTCCTTCCTCACCTATATCCACACCTTTCACAACTTCTTTTGCAAATCCTGACGTTCCCGGTCGATGGCACGTTCTCCTGTCCTTTGTGCATTCGTCGCATGTCGCATTTGCTCCCTCCCCTATTGGTGAACAAAAAATATCCCGAACCCAACATCCCACACAACAATACTGTTCATGTCTGATCCAGTTAACCACAGATTCGTGAACCCTCCTACGGGCAATGGTTCCCTCCACCACATCGCTTTTCCTTCCACGAGACTTTTCCTCCGATTTCTGGTCAGCCTTCCTCTCCTCCTTTTCCGCCTTTTTCCGCTCTGACTTTCTCCGCTTCTTTTTGCAACTCCGAAATCTCGCGAATCTGTGCTTCTAAATCGGTCCCTGATTCCGAATCATCTTCAGAAATCAGGTCCTCAAGCGAGATAATTGGTGGCATCGACATTTTAGCTCAGAAGAGGGTAGGGATAAGAAGATCAGGGAACTGATAAGTCGAGCCCCATCCATCACTCTTATATATCACATTAGGGGTTTCGCTTAATAACCAAACCAAACCTCCCACACTGATCTTAGGCCTTGAGGGCTCGGCCTGGAAGAGGAGATACTGTTAAAACCCAGATTCATTCTCAGCTTTTTCCGCTTTTCTCTGACATATTCCGATTCGTATTTCTGACTTCCTCCACCTGTTCTTGCTTATCTCCATCCCATCTATATTTAGTCATTTTCATCAAAGATCTACATCTTCGGTCTTATGTCCATATTTATTTTCTACCCCAATCCCGGTTTCGCTCCATTTCGGATTTCCATGTTTGTATCTTTCCGATTCGGATTATATCAATTCATTATATACAACTCCTCCATGTACTCGTTAACCAGTTCGAATGTTGACCCACCTTGACTCAATAACTTCTCACTTCTGTTTCTAAGTCCTATCTGACTCTCCGATCTGGTCCGACTCCTCTGACATTCTGACCTTCCAAAATACCAGGACATGAAGGATCCAAGAGGGCGCAACCTATAAGTTGAAGCCAATGTCCATACATCTCGATTTCCGACTCCAATCCCGAACTCCGACAATTCTGACATCCGATGAGAAGAAATCCAGTTCATAACAGTTTCAGTTCTAGTTTTGCTAAAAGGGACATTGGCCGATAATCTGGTTCTGATAGCAGTTGATATGCTCTCAAGCTTCGATATGAGGCCATGTGAGTACGTTTTCTCCTTTAGCTTCAGCGAGGCCTTCGGTGCTTCTGTAATGGACTCAAGTTCACATTGTAGCAACAGATCCACTGTAGTTCCTAGTGCCCCAACCAGCTGATCATGTATTTTGTTCCATTTGACCTTTTTGTTAAGGACTGGATCAGATGTGAAATTGGATTTGGTCAGAACTCTCCTTGACCGAAATCGGGATCACAATATCCAGAAATGCATGGAATATCAGATGAGTTGGAGATCAGAGATCCAAAGACTGATCTATATGGGCATTGGCTTCAACTTATGGGTTGTGCCCTCTTGGATTTCTTGTGCCCTGGTATTTCAGATTGAGACCGGATGGAGCTGTCGGAGTTCCGATGATCGGGTCTATTTGGAAAGGGTCAGCGATGAATAGTTCATTGAGACTTATTGGGGACAAGTGGAAGTTTTGGATATTCAGATCAGGATAACCAATGTGGGAAGGGATAGGGCTGACGATAAATGAATATCAAGTAAGGATTTTGGCTTTATGGAAAAGCGAGTGTAATCAATGAATGGGCTTTGAAATGTCGAGAATGTCGGAATCGGAGTAATTGGAATAATTGGAATAAGGATTGAAAGACTTTAAGGCTTGTTACAGATGAGACTTGGAGTAATGAAGGTGTAATAAGGGATATAGTGATATAAGAATGATAAGGTATATCGGGTACAACAGGATATCGTGGGTTGTAGCAAGATAACGAGTTTTAACGAGATATAACAAAGTGTAATGAAAATTTAATGAAATATACAAGCTAAAGAAGGCTTGAGCAAGGAAAGCGTATTTAAAGGAACATGCGGAATTCCAAAATCGGAAACAGAAAGATAAGGGTGTGATATGGAGTTCCAGAGTCAGAGCAAATACAGAAATCGAGATAAGATGTATGGGATAATAAAAATAGGATCGTGACTGAGAATGATAAATGGGGCATATTGGAAATAAGCGGAAAGGGCGTATTGGGATGTGGAAAACATTGGAACAATGGAAGTCAGATCTAGGATCTAACACTTTTCGTCTTTATCCGTAGGTATCAGAGTGTTTGGATCGATGTATTTCCACACTTTTTGAGCACAGAGATCTTTACCTCTCTGGACCACCTAATCCACTCTCCCTCTTTTAGTTTTTCTATCTTTGAAAACTTGACAGTGAAGTCTTGTGTCATGCTTGGAGTGTGATTGGAGTTCAATGATTTGGTGGGTGTGAGGTCTTTTCGAGCATTAAAGTAGTGTGGGGCCCATAACCTATTAAAGTCTAGTTTTAATTAGACTCTTTTCTCAGTTGTGGTATAACGGCTGGGTTACCTAGTTCTAATTAGACCAGAAATACATAATTAATATGTGTAGTTAACATTGTTAGTGATGCTCACCTCTTTTATCAGTTATGGTATAATGGCTGAGAAAAGAGACTCAAACATCACATGATGTTGTACTCAGATCCAAATGGGTCCATGTGGGTCGTCAAATTTCAACACAAGTCACCATAGTGACTCATATATTTTATATAGTAGATATGCTACCATATTTCCACATTCTTACATTCAGGCCATTTGGATCTATGTAGCTTGCTCACTGTGTCTTTTTTAGACAGCAGCCTCAACCCAAAAAGTTCACAAATCATGGGTTTTTTGGGGTTTCAAGCTGCTTTGAAAAGAGAGACAGTGAGCAAGCTACATAGATCCAAAGGCCTGAAACTCTGGCACAATATTGTTTGGGTCATACCTCATCATTTTTTTTTGGTTTCTTCTCAAGCTGCCCACCTTTCTGTCAAGCTGGTGTAAACCAACTAGCCCAAGCCACAGCAACACTAGCTTGAAAAGATTCAGAACATTGTTGTGTCAGGCAACTGTTAGTGACATTGTCAACAGTTGACAACTGTGACTTTGATGGTCACAGTCATCAACTTTTGATGGTGCCAGAAGTCCTCCAGTGGTATATCACACGATCTTCAAGACTCCATTGAGCTAAGGCATGCCACAAAATAAATCCATACCATTCCATGATAGCCTGTATCTGTGGCCACAGGTATTGTGGGTACTTGCAGGTTTTTGTAACAATATTGATATCAGCTAGTATTAATCAGGCTTTGAAATGAAGCTCTCAAGCTGCATGGTGTGGATTAGAAAGTATTGGAATCTGGTGGAAAACCCCAGTGTGAGACTATAAGATCGGCAGTCTCCCGGCCCAGGCACGTCCTGCACAGCCTTACCCCACACTCACTTGCCGGCCCGATCACCGTTTCACCGCTTCTGCTTCTCCCCGCGGTGTCCCGAGTCCTACTCTTCCTCGGGGATCAGAACCTCTCGTGTCGTTCGCGGCAGCGGAGCTCCAAAGCCGATGCGTATATTGAGCGGGCGCTTCTAGATTTTCTGTTGGCATGCTGTTTCTGTTTTTCTGTCTTATTTTGTTCTGCTTTGTTGTTTCTTTTTGGAGAGTTTCTTTTGTGCGACGGGTATGACCTGCCGTTCGATGGACCATACACTTTTCTTTGCCTCATGTTGCTTTGTCCGGACGTGGATCGACTGGATCGACTGTAACTGCACCCGGGCTACGATGACGCGAGTCGCGTTTCCATCTCTCCACGACAATCCACATTTGGACATCTCCCATCTCCTTCTCTCTAAGATCCACATCCACATCCCATCCACATCAATTCGCTGACTCACTCAAGGCCAACAATAATAGACCTCACAAACAAAAACAAAAAAACCGTCACTCCCCCATCTAGATCATCCAAGAACAGACCGTAGTTTCACCGACCGAACGGTCTCAGAGCAAACTGGGCCCGGGCAGCTTTGTGCTGTCGCCGGTCCAAGTCTCACTCTCAGGTCAGCATTACTGCACGCTCATCCCCGCTCATTGCCATTGCTGTCTACCCCACGATTCCCACCCCCACCCCCACGGCACCACCCCCACGGTCCCTCCTTCCCCCTTGGCGGAAGAGCCCCCCAAAACCAGCCGAAACCCCATCCCATCAACCCTCCCTCCCATCCCCGTAACACCATAAATGCCCTCCCGCAGATCCCCCAAACAGGCCGTTGCCACGCCGCCTCCACAAAACACACAAATCCGGCGCAACCACCACCCATTTTCCGATCGATCCCCAGATCCGGATCCTCCTCTAATCCCCATCCCGACCCCCGATTCCGATCCAGATCCCTGTTCCCCGTCACCGTAAACGCCATAAACTCCAGACAGACAGTACCGTAGGCATCATCACCATTACTTATAATTTCTCCTTTTGTGTGTGCTGTATTCGTTTACGGAGTCGCGTTGTCGATTACTGAGATATCGGCGCGGAACCCCGGATACCTCGCGTGGCCTTGCTGCTGGGCTGGCTGGCTGGCGCAAAAGTTGTTTTTGAACGCTTGGCGGTGGGATTTCCGACCGTCGAACTACTGTCGACGTGCCAGCAGTATATGTATACGCACGCAACGCACGCTTTTGTAAGCCATGATGCGTGCAATTTGAATTTCAAAGATGGGACGATACACCGCAACGCCTGCACGCACGCACGCAGAACACGCACGTTCGGCTGGTGATTCGCTGTCGGTCCAGCACTTATGTGATATGTTATGTACAACTGGCAGTCTAAGGAAGCACAGTGATAATCTCGCTAGTCCAGCCTAAGTTAGATATCGCTAAGGACTGAACTAAAATCCTGACTCACTCGACTCGCTCGGAGTTACTTATCAGATAGATCTTGGCAGAGTTAGGGTGCCTTCGCAGGACAGGACAGGACAGGGATCGTGGACAGTCACTCAGGGCCGGACGCGATAGAATATGGAATGTTATGGAAGAGAGGTCTGAGGTCCTTCGACCACGCGAGCCATGTGGGTGCCACGATGATTGATGCACGCATGTATTCGGGACTTGTATGTGGATTTGGACTCGTATGTATTTCGATTTGGGTACTATGGACGATTGGGGAGGTGGGGGTGGCCTGGGAGTGTGTGGCCTACCTGCCTACCTGTCAAATGTGCGATGCGATTTTGATCGTCACGGATAGCTTTCAAATTTTCAAAAAAAAAAAAAAAAAGTTTTATGTAATTCAGACAGCACTGGCACTGCGCTTCGACTGTACAGCCAGCCTCCTGTGCATTTACAATATATTATGTACCTAGCGGCCACAAACTTTCTTTAGCTTCAAAGCCACACGTTATGTACGTACGGCTTTCAATCGTCCAATCCCTACTTTAGACGGGAACAACCAAGGAACAACAGAACATCCGACCCCGGCCGCTCAGACTAGGACAGGGAAAGGCCAACAGAACAGATTGAATTCCTTCATTCATTCAATGATCAATCGCCCGACCCGACGGCTTTCAAGCGCACCGCCGTACGTATATTCAAATGCTAGCACCCTCAGGCTCAGGCTATGCTATCAGTGGAACAACAAAAAACCCGAACCAGACCCCCCGTCAATGACTCGGAATTAATCACCTCCAACCCGACCCAGAGCCTTGAATACATACATCCATACATACATACACACATACAAAGAAAGACTCGGAAAGAAAGAAAAAAATGAAAGAGGAACAGGGCCTGCCTGCCAGCGCACGGAGAGAATAAGAAGCCTGTCGTCGGATTCAGATATTCAAATTTAGACTCGCGGCGAACGAGGCCTGGGCCAGTGGGCTGGGGGTGCCTTGGCGCAAGGTGCAGTGGGTGGTATGTATATATACCATGACCGTGAGTCGACGGGTGGTCGTAGATGGAAGTTGAGATCGGGGGATTTGGGTGTTTGGGTGTTTGGGTTGGATTAGGGGAGGGGTGAGGGGGAGAGCGAGCGAGGTGTGGGGAAGGGAGAAGGAGGGGAGGTGGGGCTTTTTCTTAGACTTTAGCCTTTGGATTGAATGTTGAAGTAAAGTTCGAGCTTTTTTTTTTTTATTGACAGCCTGAACTCGCCAACTCGGGGGCGTTGTTGGAGACTTTGCCGAGTTTGAGTTTTGCGATACATCTGTGAAAACGTGACTAGCTTGAAAGGTTTTGGAAATATAATTTCATTCCGTTTTTGTTTTCGTTTTCGTTTCGCCAGACCGTTGGATGGATGGATGAATGGATTAATTTAGGCAGGGAAGCGTTGAACAACTCGGAGATCATGATAATTTGCACTCGGGCGTTGAAGCGTGAAATGAAACGCGAAATGAAGCACGAAGCATCAAAGCACGAAGAGCGAAGCCCGACGAAATAAACGTGAAAACCACACTGGCAACCGAACGTTACAAAATACCCGGCGGTTGAACCGTTCGTTGCAGGCGCAGCAGCAGAATACCCTCACACAATAATAATAATACTGTACCCGTTAAACAATCGTGCACGGCTAAATCACACCTCACACCCCCCCACCCCCCCCCAAAAAAAAAAATCACACACAACACACACCCTCACACCCCCAAAAAAAAACCGACCATCCATTTTTAATTACGTAGAAACACAGGTGGGGGGCGGAACGCGAGCGCTGTCACGGTGGAGGATCGTGCACATACATGAATATTGGGGGGCGGGAGATACGGGCGGTATGAGGGGGTGGGCGAGCGAGCGGGGGGGGAGTGGGTCGGGGGTGAGGGTGAGGGGGTGGGTGGGTGTTATGGGAGGAAGGGAGGGGGGGGGGGGCACGGGGTACGCACGTATGGATGGGAAGGGAGAATGAACAAAAAAAAAAAAAAAAACAAGGAAAAGAAAAGGAGACAATAGACGAGATGGGATGGGAAATAGACGAGATGAGATGAGAGAGCACGGGATGGGATAGGGATGGGGGTGTGAAACAGGCTGAAGGACGACGGGAGGTGCTGGATGGGTTGTGGGCACTGGCACTGGGACGGGTAGGTGCGGGGGTGCGGGATGCGAGGTGCGAGGTGCGGGGTGTGAGCTGGGGGGCTTGGATTTGGGTGTAGGGTGTAGCTTGAGCTCGGGGAGTCCTCGATATACGTCCAAATCCAAATCCGAATCCGAACCCAAATCCGAATCCAAACTCGAACCCAAATCCGAATCCAAATCCAAACTCGAATCCGAACCCGAACCCGTGCGTGCGTGCGAGTGTGTGTGTGTGTGCTGTGGTGTGTGGTGGTTTTTATCATACAGTGTGGACGGCGGGGTGGGTGTGCGTGTGCGTGCGTGTGAGGAGGCGGGGGCATGATACAGACGTGGCGAGACGGGCGAGACGAGGCGGGAAGGCGTTGAAGCGAGGCTGAGCGGGGCGAAGCAAACGAACGAAGGGGGCGGGAGGGCGTACGATGAAGACGGGGAACGGGGGGCAGACTGACACCACCCCGCCCGCCCTGCACCCCTCACTCCTCCATCCTCTTCCCCTCCTCCCCCTCCTCCGTCTTAACCCTCACACCCTTCCCCTCCTCCCCCTCTCCCCCGCACCACACACACCCTCCTCCTCCTCCATCTCCCCGCACTCCCCTCCTCGCCCTCGCCCTCGCCCTCCCCATCCTCCCCTGTTCCTGCTCCTGCTCCTGCTCCTGCTCCTCCCCCTCCCCCTCCGCACTCTCCCTCCCCCCGGACTCCCCTCAACCCCCATCCCCCACTCATACTCATACTAACACTCATACTCATCGCATCCTCCTCATCCATCCCCCCCAACCCCGCAATCCGCATCCCCTCCAACTCCTCCTCCCTCACCCTCCCCATCCCATTGACCCCATTGACCCCACCCCCGACACCCCCCGCGCCCAACTGCGCCTCGAGCTCCCTATTCCTCGACGCCTGCGCGTTGACGAGCTGCTGCAGGTACCGGATGTACTCGACGCTCTTGCGGAGGATCATGCCCTTGTTGGCTTTGACGGCGCCGGCGGCGGCTGCGTCTTTGCGCTCGCGGTCGTCGTCTTCGTGGGGGACGCTTGCGAAGCCGTCGAGGCTTGCGTCTGGGGGGGGGGGGGGCGTGTTAGCGGCGATCGTACGCAATCGGGTGGGGTGGAGAGGTGGGGGGGTGGGGAGATGGGGAAAGGAGGTGAGAGGAGAATGGGAAAAGGGATGGAAGGGTGGGGAGGGGGAAAGGGAGGAAAGACACGCACCACCACCAGCACCGCCCGCGCCTGCGCTCGGATCGAGCATGCACTCTGGGATGAGCGTTGCGAGCTCTGAGATCTTCTCGTTGATGTTGTCGCGCCTGCGGCGCTCGACTGCGTTGTGGGATTCGCGGCGGCGGCGGCGTTTTTCGGAGGCGAGTTGGGCTCTGGGGGGGTGGAGGTGGGTGCGGATGGAGAATGGCCGATACGGAATGGCAAAATGAAAAGTTGTAGAACGGCAGATGCGGAATAACAAAAGTGGTAACACGCAAAGGCAGTGTGTCAGCGGAGTCGAGGTGAGAATCGCGGGCACACGCACTGTTTGCTCGCAGCGTCCTGGATGGGGGGCGGCGACTCTTTTGCGCTCGCAGAGATGATGCTCTTTGGGCTCGTTCCCGCGCCGTTGGGCACGCTGCCAGGGCCTGTAAAGGCATGGTGGTGGGGCACACCAATACTGTCCGGGGTCGGGAGACTGAACGGCGAGTCTGCGGTGCCCCTGTCGCACACACGCGCACGGTCAGCACACGCACCACGACCACACCACGGGGGGCACGCACCTGAAGGAATCCGAGCCGTTGCGGAAGGGGCCCTCGGCGTGGCCGGGGATGAACCAGGCGGAGGGGGCGGTCTGGGCGTGCATGTGGAGGCTGAGCGGGGAGACGGGGTGTGCGTGCGGGTGGTGGCCGTTGGGGGGGATGATGATGGCCTGTGGGCGGGCGGGGGGCGGGGGCGAGGGCGAGGAGATGGAGTTGCGCTTGCGGGCGACTCGGCCGCGCGGGGCGGGGCCTGAGGCGGGGGCTTGGAGCGGGAGCGGGAGCGGGACGACGGGCGGGGGAGGCGAAGGAGTGGGGGGCGTCGGGGAGGGCGCGGGGGGTAGTTGTGGGCGGGGGGTGGTGGTGGTCGAAGTGGGAGGGGGCGGGGAGGGAGAAGTGGCTGCTGGGGAAGGAGGGGGCGGGGGCGGCGGAGACGTCGAAGATGTTGTGTGGGCGGAAGGGGGTGGTGGTGTTTGTGTCGAAGGGGTTGTGGGGCGGGTGTGGGCGAGGTGGGGCGAGGTGGCACGGGGGTCGGCGTGGGCCATCATGGCGGCGAGCTCGTCGCCAAAGTCGAGGGACGGCGGGGCCTTGAAGTGGTGCGGGTCGTGCTGGGGGAAGATGTGGTGTGCGAAGAACATGTTCGAGTCGAAGGACGGCGGGGGCGGCGACGGGGAGGCTGGCGAGAAACCCTCCTGTCTGACTTTGGGAGCGGACTGGGTGAAGAATGCCATTGTCGTGGTCGCGGTCAAGTACTAAATCGCGGTGTGGACCGTGTGTGGGTGGCTGTTGGCGCTGTTTGGCGAGCGATGGCCTCGATGGCTCTTTGTTTACGCGCAGAAGACGAGAATCGTGGACGAGACGAGATGCTGCACAAATGCACTTATCTGCGCACGGATAAGTGCCTCGTCTGCGGTCGCTGGGGTCCCGCGGTCGCCGGTCCGAGCCCCGTCCGCTCCAAGACGCCGGAGACGCCGGTCCCAATCGGGCACTCCGCTACCCCACACCCTGGACCCCACGCCCCGCCCATGTGCTCGCGCGCTCCGCCCCGGCTAGGCCCCTCCCGGCCAAGGCACACCCGGTCCGCGCTCCACCATCGACCGCCTTCGCGCTTCCGTCGAACCCTCGGTGCGCGCCCTGCGCTGCCGCGCGATTGCGCTCCATTACCGGTACGCGCGATTACGACCCTTACGGCACGCTGCACGCGTCTCTCCTGTCCACACGGCCCACTAGGCAGCTCCATGCCCTATTTGGCTCTCCGCCTAATCGTACTCCCACGCGAGCAGTCCTCTGCAATGTCCATCGACGACGATTCGACGTCCATCCTCCAGCTTCTCGACCGTCCCAAATTCTCTCTCTCCTTCGTCTCGTTCTCCACCTGTCACCCACCGTTCCTCGCCACATGCAGCTCCCTCCCTTACCGTTCTTAATTACGACACCCAGACGCGCTCCATCACAACCTCGCGAAGACGAGCACCACTCTAAACTGCACCGCGGCCCGCCATCGCAGCTGCCCACTTTGGTATACGGCCACGGCGTACCCACACATCCTCTTCCGAGTCGCCGTATCATGTACGTACCCTACCCGCGTCTCAATTGACAATATTAATCGATATTAATCCTGCCTTCCCTGCCAAATATCACAATCACCCCCAATCCAGGCACACCCACCTCGCATTCCTTTTCCCAACCCTCGCCTACCCTCGTCTACCCTCGCCTACGCTACGCCAGCACCCCATCCCCCACTCCAAGGCACACACGCCCAGAACTCGACAAACACTCCAAATTCCAATATCACACATCGAAAACATCGAAACATCGAATTCATAGTAACCACGCAGGCCCCAGAAGCCCAAGTAACACAATTACAATTAACAATTAACAATTACACCCAAGCCCTACCCTCCGGCCGTCTAATCCCCCAATCGGCATCCTACCCTCACTCCGTCATCCAGCATTGACGTTCATGATGCACTGTGATCCCCCGGCGCTCATCAACCGGCTGCCGGCTGCACACCCAGGCCTGCGTGCCTATCAGATTCAGAGCGCGTATCCGCGTACATGTTGGATCTAAAACAAGAACAAAAGCAGGAGCAAGAGCAAATGCAAATGCAAAAAACAAACGCAAGAACAAAAACCCGCATCCCACCCACAACCAAAAAAAAAATCACTGCATCACGACCACCAGCAGTCAGGAAATCCGTTCGAGCGGCCCGAGCCATACATACTACGCAACTCAACTCCCCTATCCACCCCTTAAGCTTAATCACTCGCTCTTAATCAGCCACGGCGGCACGGCCACCCACACAGACTTCCTAGGTGCGTCAATGCGTCAATGGTATGTACATACGGACACGGACACTGCCACGCAACACTTGTGCATACTTCGCGATAACGCTTAATGCATGCAGGGCTGGTCGGTCGGTCTCTGAGTTGAGGTTGCTCGTTCATGATTCGGCTCTGCGCTGTGCTGCTCTGTTCTCGACTGCCGTTGCTCTGCTCTGCGTTGCGCTTGACTGCCATTGTTCTGTAGCGTTCATACTCTCGCTTTCGCTGGACTTGCTCTGGGCTTGCTGGCTTGCTCTGGTTTTCTCTGACTTGCTAAGCTCTGTGGCTCGCTCTATAGCTCTCTCTGGACTCGCTCAGCCATTCCTCTGCGGCTCGCTCAGCCATTCCTCTTAGACTGCGCTATCACCCCTCACTCACCCCCACTCCCTCTATACCACCCCCTCCTGCTCCATCCCGTACACATGTATATACCCCTTCCACGCCCCATCCACATCCCACATCCCACCCCTGCTCCCGTCCCCCGTCCCATCCATCCACCGTCCCCATCCAAACCCCACCAAACTCCGAACTCGCTCGACACAGAACTCGAGCCCCAGTGGAGCATCAATATCAAAAACATCATAAACACCAATCGCCCCATAACTGAAAATACACTCCAACCCCACCCACTCCCCACGCACCCCACCACCCACCACACGCACCACCACCACACCCATCATCCCAACCCCCCTCCTATCACCCCCCCACAACCCTGTCCCCCGCCCGCACATCTCATTAGATTAGATTCCCCACACCCACACCCACATCAGCGCATAACACCCACAATTGCAACGAGCCCACGGTATCACCTTCACCTTCACCCTCCCCTCCACCATACTCTGGCACCGCATAACAGACATCCAGGTACGGAGCCCAACATCACTACACTACCCGCCCCCCGAGCCCCACGCACGAAGCACGATGCATGACGCATACATGACGCACGTACGTGTGTATTCATCCATTACAATTATCGACAAGTAAAGTACTGGACTCGGCGGCAGTCCATGAGATGCCAATTTCCATCGTTTTCATTTTTACTTTCGGTTCGCTTGATCTAAGTAATGAATCTCAACGTGCTACGTACACTACACTCCCCCACGTCACCTACCTCACACCCCGCTTAAAATAACCACCACGCGACGTCCACGCACACGACCAACCAACCTGAGTCAGACTCAGACAAGAGTCTCCGCCCGTACGTTCGCTTAGCTCCAAAACCGGAATCGGGCCAGCGACTTCAAGTTTACGCGATCGATCCGATCCGATCATCTCTCACCATAAGCACCGCTCACTCAAATATCGACCCACGCGACATGACGTCCAACTCCAAACTCGAAATCCGTACACAACACGCGCGTACTCACATCCAGAATACCGTGCACGACCCTGAAAACACCTCACCACACACGGGACGAGGGATGGCCACAAAAAAAAACGAGAACGGCCACAGTATGTATCAGCAAAGACTCGGATTTCGCTCCCGAGACCCGTGTGCCGCACGGATCAAGTGTGCGTAACGTGAGTATGTAGGTGGGGGGTGAGACTCATCCAGGCAAAAAAAAAGGGGGTTTTTTTGACTCAGATGCCACAGGAAATATAGGTAGAGTAGAGCCAAAATTTACATACATTCTATGTGTAGGAGTTGTCAACAACTGGAGAGCTTATGAGTGCAGTCTTGTAAACCCCCCATATAAATATTGGGGTAGGAGAGATAATAGAATCCCTGAGAGCTTGTGATGAAATACTCAGACCTAGGGCAGTATGTATGTAGTTTAAAACATCGCATCCATAATCACTTTATAAGCTTACATGTAAAATATGACATAATGCCCAGGTAGTGACTTGAGTATGTTTCTACGAGTCACTCTCTAATGTCAGTTGGATATTTTGGAATATTTGCAAGACCTTTATGCTAGTCAAAGCCATCCCTGCTTGGACCTCATCCCAAACATTCCCAGGCCATTTTTGAAGAGGCTGTCCTCAGGATGATAGGATGGTTAGTTTGCATCTTGTCTATTCTATCACAATATGAGTTAAAGAATATATAACTGTCTGTAAAACATTATTTTACATGCTAAAAAAACATTCAATGAAATGAGGCAACAAGGGATTTGAAATAGATGTTTGATTGATGGAAAGGGGAGGTATCTGGAAGAAGATGGAGGAGGAAATACAGTCTTGGAACTCTGCCAGGAATAAGAAATGAAACAGGGAGTGCACAAGATGCCAAAATGACTGCTTTGAAAGCCACATAATCTCATTACCTGGTCTTTTTGCTCTTTCTCAAACCCTTGCAAGTCTGTGATTGGCCTGCAAAAGCATTTGCACACACTTTGCCACTCAGGAATGTCACTGTGCATGCAAGTAGGATATTGGACAAGCTTCAAACTGAGAGGGCATGTGTAGTCCTGCTGATCAACTTCAAATATCAAAAGCACGTGTCTGGGTGGTAGCTTGTATTGACAGAGGGCTAGTCACTGACTCAGGGAGTTGTTCACTATAGTCTGTTTCCCATTTTCACAACCTCTCATCCACAGCATTCCAATAATAGTCCATAAAAAGTCCTTCAGCTAACTGTAAAGGGAACCTCAGTCCCTGTCCATGTGGTTCCACATCCCTTCATTTTCTGTTCTATTTTTCCCATTTACTAGGTATGTGTCCATGCATGTAGTTTATTGTGCATTTATATATCTTCAGATTCCCATCTGCTAGCTAGAGTTGAGCATGATATTCCACTCCTCTCAGAGGTTACCCTTATAGTAGAAAAACCTGCCAGCTAGTGTTGGATTCAGTTCATGAACTAAACTGCAAGCTGACTCATGTCAAAATCCATAAACTGGTTCAGACCAACCTTAAACCAGCCCAGAACCAGCTCAAAAGGCATGTCCTGTCAAGACCTAAGGATATTTATTAACAATGTCATTCAAAGTCTTATGTAAGACATCCATTGCCAAAACCCCATATGGTTTCAGTGCCAGAAAGTTTTTCTCTTTCCTCAGTCTTTTGCACTACAATTGAGGTGAATTCTAAGTCCTATATATTCACATGGTGTTAATTGGTTCACTTTCTTGTAGTTGTTTCTGTTTAGGTACAGTTTATGATCAGTCCTTTGTACTAAGACTGAATTGTTTCTGTTTAGTTGCACAACAGGTTATGGGCCCTGAGTAATGCAACAACTCAAAACGTAAACTATAAGAAACACTTGAACATGACTTCAGTATCCAATGGCTGACCAGGGGGATCATGTGAACTCTTACCACCACCTCGCTAACATTTTCCCATGGTCTCAAACCTGGAGAAGTGTCGCTGGTAGTGCTACACTCAAGTAGTGATCAAATACATAGCCTTATCTTACTCTAAGCATACAATACACACCAACACAAAAAAAAATGCAGAAAATGGCCCTCCTGCTGCCCCAAGATGTGACACCAGGAGCTGCAGCATCATGGCCGACAGCCAGAGAACAACTAAGAGCAGAGCTCATAGACAAGTGGAAAGGCAGGGTGCAGGATGTACAAGCCACAAAAAAGTTCTTGGAAACGAACAACATGGTGGTGGTAGGGGAACCATATGACATCTACTCACTCAGCATAGCCTTATTGCACATTGTGCAATCAATGGCAATGAAAGCCACACTGGCTGAAGGAGCTAGAGCAGTGGCACTATTAATCACGGAGGTGGCTAGAGAGGAGGACATGGAAGACATAGCCAGGCATATTTCAGAGAGGATGGTTCTTCCCACTGACCAATTACAGAGCACCATCGAAGAAGCAAAGGTGGTGGCAGGGGAAATCCACAAAGCCACGACCGAGATGAATGCTGAGTGAGCAAGAACCTTGCAGGGGATGGCATCTGCACTCTCAGCACTGGACAGAACCAGATGAACAACAGAACTGCCAACTTGGGCTCCTATGCTGCAGTAGTGGTAAATGGACGACCCACCAACAATCACGCAGATCTTACTAGGCTTGCCATGATAGCAAAAAGTGGAACAAAAGCCAGACAGGTGCTCATAGATGAAGGGGTACGTGACGGCTCCCTACCCTCACCTACCTCCCTGGAACTGGCAGAACTGGTCGAGAAGGCAAACATCGCCCTGGATGCCATCACCGACCTACTAGGGGAACCAGCTATGGCCATATCTGCCAATAAGCTCTGAAATGGAGGTATTGTATACAAGCTAGACTCCCCAGCTGCTACCCAGCTCATCCATGATGATGACGATGTTCAAGGCACGTTTCAGGGGAAATTCAGTGCAAATGCTCTCATAAAACCACGCCTATATCCCATCATCATTGAATGGGTCCCGCTCTCCTTCAAACCTGATGACCATGCGCACCTGCGAGAAATGGAGGATGCTAATACGATAGTGGACTATGAGATTGTCAAAGCAAGGTGAATCAAACCACCGATATGACAGGATCCCAACCAGTGGGCTGCCCATGTCATTGCTTTTGTCTCTAACCCATGAACAGTGAAAAGGATGATGAGAGACAAGGTATGTGTGACGCAGAAAATGCTTCACTGCCACAAACTGCTCCAGGAACACATGCGCTGCCTTAAATGCCACAAGTGCAGGGCATGCAGCCTGGGACAGAGCATGCCCAGTGTTCATAGAACAGTTTGACAAGCTAACCAATCACATCCCTGACAATCACTACAAGTATTACCCTATCCAGGGTGACAATGTGTCATGGGAAAGACACGATGGCACCATCGACACTATCTACACCACCCCACCACCACCTGCCAACACCTGACCTGAACCCAGCACCCTGCCTCTCCAAACACCACTGTGGGAAGCAAGCCAGCAACTCCTGCAGCTAGCTAGCACTGCAACCAATGATTGTGAAGACCAGCCAGAACGAGCACCCACATTGTTGCCACTTTCACCAACATGATTAATGGATTGTGGGCTGATGCATGCACATGGCAGTGAACAATTCCCTTGATTTAACTCTGTTTTGTATCTCACAAGCCTTTACACCCAGCTTGTGCTGGTGCTGACACAGTTTTGGATAACCTGCAGTTTTGCATCTGTGGATTTGAATGTCTGTTTCCCATGGATGTACCCTGGGTGGGTAGGTGAGTTACAGGGAGTTTAGCAGGTACCTGTCATCTGTGTAACTGATTATTATTTTCAAATATGTGGTTTAGTCCAATACCCACAACACTGTTTGCATTACTTACATAAGCCTGCTCAATTTGAGTTTGAAATATAGTCCCACCATCAACAGATTTGCTTGAAATTTTGACAGTAGAACCATAAAGCTGTTTCAACCTCATTGACTGGAGACATTGGTAGGTTAGATAAACATATTGATATCAATGCCACAGCTACTCATTGAGAACCATTGCAGTACAGGAAATATTGTGGTTCAGACCAACCATCACTTCATCCCAACTCAAAGAGCATTGGACATTGTAGTTCATCATGGACTGACCACATGGCCCAAGCTCAGCACACCTATTGGTCTTAAAACATAGTAGCAAAGGGACATTGGGGGCATAAAACATGAGCATAATATTGAGGAGAGTCCACCTCAGAACATACCATTTGAACTGCACAACGGCATGTTGAAAGATTTGAAGTGAGGGGGTGGGGAAGACACTTGCAGCTTGAATAGATTGTAGGGTTATGTTTTGGTTTATATCCCACCTACAGCTTGATGCTTGGCTGAATTACTTACTCATTTAATTCCAGTGATAATATTTGGTCTGAGAGGTGCAATCACTAGCCTTTCATCCTATGTGCTAGCTAGAGTGTGCATCTGTTGCATTCATGGACCTGTATTATCCTGTCAGCATTGGTCATATTCATCAGTGAAAATAGAGTAAGCATGAAAATCACTCACACTTTTGGACAGGAGGTGGGGAATGTGACAGAATAAATGGGAAATATGAGGCCCTTGGTTGAGACTGGATGACTGCCTCGTAAGCAAGTTCATTCCTTGGTTCCTGAAACTCATCTCCTACTCCCAAAAGGAAGCCAGAAGGACATAGCAAACAGGGCAGAATTTCAGAAGGTGGCATATCATTACTCAAGGATACTATACCAACTCTGTCTAATCCTCTCACAGTGTTGCGCTTGGCTAATTCTAATGGCTCTGGATTTGGAAACTGCATGGTTGAAGATCAGTCATGCCAAAGGTGTGAATAGTGTTGCCACAGCTCAGCTTCAAGCCAGCTAGTAGCTGATAGCTGGACTGAAGCTTCAGCTTTCCTCTGGCTTGGGCTTCAGCTTGAGACTGGAGCTCGATTTGAAGCCGGTCTGAGCCAGAAGCAAGCTCACATGGGATGGCACAGAGCATGAGTTGTGGTCACTGGTGGTGCCACAACCACACCAGAAGTTGATACTTCTGATGCGGCTGTGTCACCGCTAGCTGAAGCTTTGGCCACAGCTCAGGATTTTGAGCCCAGCTTTTCAAGCCATAGCTGCAGCTCAGCTAGCCATTAAGCCAGCTAGCCAAGCTGCAGCAACACTAGGTGTGAAGGAATGTTTAAGAATGCTCTCTGCTGTTGAGGACATTGTACATGCATCCCTTTTACCAGAGCTGGAGTGAAGTCATCTATGCCTCTCGTTGTGACACTGGGATGGCAACAATGGTATATTGTGATGCCAGTGCTCTTTGCATGGCTGGGAACTGCACTGTGCTCAAGCCAGCACTAGCATAAGTACAAGATCAGAAGAGATGGAAATGAGGGGGGAGCAGTCAAGGGTGGGTGTGAAAAAAACAAGAAACTTGAAGCCTTAATGGCTATCGAGTGATAGATCAGTGGTAAAGACATGAAAGAATAGTGTGGATCCACCCATAGAGCAATACATCAGTGGTAAAGATGCAGTTTGCTTGGAGTTTAACAATGTCACAATCAAAGAGGGCATTGAGTGGCATTCAGGATGAATCAGGGGTTGTTTGAACCCTTAGTGGTTTTTTTTGGCCTCACTAACAGCCCTGCCACCTTTCAGACCATGACATATTTCATGACCTCATTGCTGAAGGTATCATATGCATTCATCTGGATGACATTCTAATCTTTTCACAGGACTTAAAAAGGTTGTATGGAAGGTGGTACAATATCTCAGAGAACACAAGCTCTACCTACATCCTGACAAGTGCGACTGTGACAAGACCAAGATTGAATACCTGAGTCTCATCATCTCACATGGGAAGGGTGAAATGGATCCCATCAAGGTCACTGGCATTGCTGAATGGCCAAGCCAAACAACAAGAAGGAGGTACAGTCATTCCTTGGTTTTGTAAACTTCCATCATTGGTTCATTGAGAAAGTCTCACACCATGCTCACCCAATGTTTGACTTGCTTTGCAAGGACACTCCATGGACATGAGGACCATCTCAGCAGGCTGCCTTTGACACAATAAAGAGATTGGTAACATCTGCACCCATCCTTGTATTCCCAGATGATGACCTTCCATATCATGTTGAGGCAGACAGCTCTGATTTTGCAACCAGCACCATTCTCTCTCAACAGTCCAAAATTGACAGCAAATGGCACCCAATAGCCTTCTTTTCCAAGAGCCTTAGTCCAGTTGAATGCAACTATGAAATCCATGACAAGGAAGTGCTTGCCATCATCCATGCCCTTGAAGAAGGGTGACACTTCCTTGAGGGGGCAAGGCATCATATTGAGATCTGGACAGACTATAAAAATCTCAAGTATTTCTGCACAGTCAAAAGGCTCAACTGCTGCCAAGCTTGGTCTCTTTATCTGTCTTGATTTGACTTCAATCTTGTAAGAGATTTTATCTCTTAGAATCCCACAAGTGAACAGAATCTCTTTCTATTGCAAAACTAGCAAATAGCAAGATATAATGTGCACTGTAGTGGGAGATATAAGAGAGTAAAGCTTATGTAACTAACTATAACAGTCCTTATATAAGCAACTGCCCCTAGGGCCATGAATGCCTATAATTCAAATCCCTTACAAATCTGTACCATCGTCCTGGCAAGTCAATGGGCAAGTCAGATACACTCTCTCATTGACCTGATCATGGCACAGGCTCAAATGACAATGAGTATTTGGTACTTCTCTAACCAGAACTCTTCATCATTCATGCTCTAGAAGGGTTGGAGTCCATAGGTGAAGAATGTGACATCCTCAGGGACATTATCCATGGCACCAAGGAAGGAGAGCTTGAAAAGTCAGTCACATGCACTGCTAAGGAGCTTAGCAAGACAACAGGAAAATCAGTGATGTCATCAGAGTGAAGAAGGATGGTATGCTTCTGTTCTGTGGAAAGGTATATGTCCCAGATCAGCATGACCTACAATGGTTAATTGTCTCCCAACATCATGACACTTGCATTGCTGGCCATGCTGGACATTGGAAGACATTGGAGCTTGTCTCTCAGAACTATTGGTGGTCTCGCTACATTGGCCAGTACACAAAGACATGTGACCTATGCCTATGGACCAAGGCTCAATGTCAGATGCCTATCGGAGAACTACACCCTTTGGAGGTCCCTGAACAGTGCTGGGAGATGGTCAGTGTTGACTTCAAAGTTGAACTCCCTGACTTGCATGGGTATGATACTGTGATGGTGGTCATGGACTCCTTATCCAAACATTCTCACTTCATCCCTACCCTGACCACCATCACAGCATTAGATGCCTCTTACCTATTCCAAGATCATGTCTGGAGGCACCATGGTCTCCCCCTTCATGTAGTTTCAGACCAAGGTACCCAGCTTTGTATTAACCCTAATTTTTACAATTTATTTCGTGTTTTTATCTAATTTATTGGGGCCTGTAGAGGCCCCACAATTTTTGATGCACCAGCAGCTGGAGCTTATATAGCTCTGCTGTTTGTTGTGCTTTGTAGGACACGTGACTCACGAAACCTTGTTCAAAAATGAACCTTATTTTATTTCAAACAAGGTTTTGTAAGTCACATGTCCTACAAAGCACAGCAAACAGGGGAGCTATATAAGCTCCAGCTGCTGGTGCATCAAAAATTGTGGGGCCTCTACAGGCCCCAATAAATTAGATAAAAATATAAAATAAATTTTCGAAATTAAGGTTAATACATAGCTAGCTACTCCCACTGAAATTGTAAGCCATGGATCCCAAATACCCATGGGTTGTAGGCAGAATCCCATAATCCATACCCAGATCCGTGTGGGTATTGCCCATTGGGTACCCAATACCCATGGGATCCTTACCCACGAGTTTTCCCATGGATCAACCCATGGGTACCAGTCGGTTGATTCAGACTTGTGGACAGCCTTATCGTGAGATATACAGACTCCTGGGCATTGAGGTAGCTGCTTCCGCTGCATACCACCCACAGGCTGATTGACAGACAGAACCCGTGTGGATGCGGAAGTCCTTGTTTCAACTTAACCCACCACTGATGATGGTAGTTGGTGTCTGCGCCACCTTTCCTCATACGATCCTTCTAGCGGACGTACTCTGTCCGCTCGATACGAACTTTGCATTCTCATATCATCATCATCATCCCATTGATAAGGCATGATTTCCAACTGGTAATCAGTGACTAGTTCACCGATCTCATTCTCATGGTCATCCTGGACGTCCATTCACTCGTCTGGTTCGCCACTTTCTCCTCCCCTTCTTGAGCACTCCCTGAGTGCTCAACCACTTCTTCCAACCGTGCACCTGCTATGCGTGGTTTTCTCTTCCACTGCAGGCAATTTGGCTTGATATGCCTGACTTGTCCACACTCATAGCATGTCAACTCTGTGCTACGTCCTTGACCTCCTGGACCTCCAGAAGGTTTCTGTGAAGGACGAGAAGCTACTAAAGCTCCAGCTCCAGCTCTCTGCGTAACCTGTACCCCTGTTTGGGGTATAGTTGGCCTCGTTTCCGTTTGAGGTTGAGCATTCAGTGGACGATATATCGTCTGCTTCGCTGTAGAACAGCTTCCTGTATTAGGGGCTTGAGACGAGCTCAGCACAGCCTGATTTCGACTAGTTGTCGAAGTTGGCTTTGCCTGTGGCGCATGAGCGCTGCTGATCTCTGTTTTCCATGACCCGATGTCATATTGAGACACATCCTCTACAGCCTTTGCGACTTCATATAACTCAGTTATTGAACTGAATTCTGTCGTGTAGCCTAATTTTAAGACTTCATGACACAGTGCTTCTCGAAGTGCTGCTATGAACCGTTTATGGATTGTATACTCATCTGGCGGATGTATCATCTGCACTGCATACACTGGGGGCATGAGCAGATTTTTAGTGTAAAAAATGTGATAAAAATGCTTTTTCCTTACAGGTTATTCATTCACTGTTCTGGTTGAAAAATCTCCCAAAAATGCTGCTTTTTTATCAAGTTTTCAGACCTGAAAATCTGGTACATATTTCACATTTATAGGCATGGGAAATGAATGTAAAATGTGAGAAATAATGAATTTACTTGTTGGTTTCATGCCACAAAAATGTAAGGACAATCTTGGTTTTCATTGACATTTTCAACAGAAAAGAACCAAGATTTCATAGTAGAAAAAAGGTGAGAAAATTAGTAAAATATATGAGATTTTCATGAGATTTTTCAAAACTATTAGCCAATGAATAATCCAACATTTTTCTTTAGTTTTTTGCTAGGAAAAACCTGATGGATAAATGTTTATCCCTTGGATAATCATTCACCCATAGGCAATATATAACAAGTTTTCTGAACCGAAAAGGTCATGAAAAAGTCAATGGATAAGAGTTTATCCCTTGGATAATTATTCTTCCATATGGGGTAAATGTTCTGCCTATGGCAGAATGATTATCCAAGGGATAAACTCTTATCCATGGACTTTTTCATTGCCTTTCAGCTCAGAAAACTTGTCATATATTGCCTATGGGTGAATGATTATCCAAGGGATAAACTCTTGTCCATTGACTTTTTCACGACCTTTTCGGTTCAGAAAACTTGTTATATATTGCCTATGGGTGAATGATTATCCAAGGGGTAAACATTTATCCATCAGGTTTTTCCTAGCAAAAACTAAAGAAAAATGTTGGATTATCCATTGGCTAATAGTTTTGAAAAATCTCATCATAACCCCAGTGATACTTTACTAATTTTCTCACCTTTTTTCTACTATGAAATCTTGGATGAATTTTGGTTCTTTTCTGTTGAAAATGTCAATGAAAACCAAGATTGTCCTTACATTTTTGTGGCATGAAATCAACAAGTAAATTCATTATTTCTCACATTTTACATCCATTTCCCACGCCTATAATTGTGAAATATGTATCAGATTTTCAGGTCCGAAAACTTGATAAAAAAGCAGCATTTTTGGGAGATTTTTCAACCAGAACAGTGAATGAATAATCTGTAAGGAAAAAGCATTTTTATCACATTTTTTACACTAAAAATCTGCTCATGCCCCCAGTGTCTCAAGGGCAGCTTGCACCATCTTTGTGACTCCATCTACATACATAGACAGATTTCCTCCTACCTCCTGGATCCTCCTTTCAGGATCTGTGACTGCTAGTGATACCACACGCGGTATCGCTTGTATCTGCCTGTGCGGCTGGGGGACATGAATATTCACATCCTGCTGCACTGGTGGATCAATGATGTCTTTGTCAATCTGATACAATGGTCGATGTTTGTCAGCTGTTAGAAAAGCATCCCTCAGTCTATAGCTGCTACTGAGGACAGATAGAGCCACTCTTGCTGACTCAATCAGTTTATCGAAGGCCTCGCCTTTGATTCCTGCAGTATATGCTTCTTCGACTAGCTTATCCATGTGTTGAGCACGGAGTTCTAGCAGGTGTGTCCATCATGCTGCCTTATGTTCGATCCTATCCCAATGATCGAACTCACGGTCAAGACTAATGTGAATGCTAGTCGTAGTACTGACGCTATCGGCGTCAGACTTCATCATCTCCCACAGTGACTGTTGGGTCACTGCTTTGAGCACTTCTTGCTCATTATAAGTTCGCTTTGATCTGCAAATTCCTTCACAGATATTGTCTCTATCGCGAGCCTCTAACTTGCGATCCATCTCCTCCTCAGTATGCCAGTGCGTACTGACACTGTCTTGTTCCATTGTCGCACTAGGTTCTCGAGGACCACTTCTAGTGCTCGGACCAGCCAGAGGCGGCATCCTCTGTCTGTCTCGCTTCCTGCAAGCCTTTTCTGCCTCATGGTCAACTTCACAATCCCTATTGGGATTGTTGCCACACTCAGGGGCCTTTCCTCACAAAGGTCCCTGTACTTCCTCCTCCAGGGACTGTATTAACAGTTCCATACCACTTCCTAAGGTCTGGAGTTGGTTCACAGCATCGTCTGCTGCATGAGCTGCCTCAGCCACTCGCTGGCTCACTTCACGCGTAGTATCTACATGTTGAGAGCCGTAATCATCCGGGTAATGTGTCTGGTTGTATGTTCATATCACTGGGTTTCTTCCTCCTGGCGCACCGACCCTTGCTCCATTGTCCCCGCTTGGGATGGTGAACTTCACGGTCTGCGATGTTTCTGGACATGTGGGAGCTGCTACATTTGCACCCCCGGCAAATTGTCCCTGTCACTCATCGGTGGTTCTCTCAACTCATTGAGAGACGATTGTAACTTCGACCTAGTCAAAGTTCTTCTAGTTTTCTTAACAGACGATATATCATCTGTTTCCGACTCGTCCTGTGTGGATCTTCTTCGATCCACCAATTCTCGCTTTTGACTCCTAGAGTCGGAAGCTACGGGTGTCGTAATGATATGAGGACTATTTATCCTTGTCGGTGTTCCCGTTTGCCTATCCACATCGTGGGCAGGCTCACTTCTCCCATCTAGGCCCTTGGCTGTGGCCCCAGACGTATCTGGATCCTCTCAGGATCTAGGCATTTGGCTTCAATTCCTTATCGATGCCATAGATCTACGATCTATCAGCCACACTGTGGTGTTCTTCTATTGGTTTAGAAGACTAAACAGTAGACATCTGTTTACTGTTTCCAAGAATTACGGCCCGTGGTAACTCATCAGTTTGGGTAAAAAGATTGGTTGATCTTCTTTTTTGTTTTGTTATCGCAGTGCTGCCAATTTCTTGGCAGTCAAAAATGTGTAAGAAGATTCTTATTCACACTAGACAGACTGTGCCAATATGTGTATTGGTGTCTGCATGCTGTGTGTATACAAGATTATCTATGCTTATATAATTACTTGTGGACAACTGTATAGTTGTCCACTATCTACAGGTGCCCCTAATGGGATGCTTATATAAAACCTCCCACAAACCACTCTGGTGGCTTATATTCCTTCATTGGTAGCATATATGCTACTGTAAGAATCTACATTCTTACACATGCTTACTGCCTTCAACTCCCCAAGTCTATGAGTCACCTACTCCCTGTCTTCCCTGTGTTGAAGCTCCTCCCAGCCCCACCAGATCCCATTCCTGGCTGGAATTCTCAACCCTCACCTCCCCCAGTTCTTGTAGGGGAAAATGAGCATTATGAGGTTGAACAGATATTGGACAGTCAGTTCCACCATGGTAAGCTTGAATACAAGGTCAGATGGAAGGGTTATGGGTATGAGCATGATAAGTGGATCCCTGAGTCAGACTTAGCAGCCCCAGACCTGCTTGCCAACTTCCATCATCTTTACCCAGGTGCCCCTCATCAGATTCACATAGCAGATTTTGACATCTTTCATCAAACCCCACTTGTGCCTCCAGTAGGTGTCAGTGTGTCAGGACACCACACTCTAGAAGGGAGGTGATGTAAGAAGTACCCTCATATTCCTTCTATTACTTCATTCTCACTCTCCTTTTCCATGTTTGCCTCTTTTCTCTTCTATCAGTTGATGTTTTATTCTATTTTTCATGTTTGTGCAAATAAGTGCCCATATGTCTGGGTCCAGTATGTGTGGGTGCCTATTTGCATACCCCTTTAAGTAGTTACCACAGCAATGGGAACTTTAGGCTTTTCTCTTTGGATTCCCATCTGGTAAGTGTGTATCTTGCCGGTAGTCTCTTGTGAGCTTATAGACACTTTGGATTCCCATCTGCTAGCTTGAGTGTGATATTCCACTCACTCCAGAGGTTGCCCTTATAGTTGGTCTGCTGGGCCCAGTGCCCTGACTGATGACAAACTCAAGTGATCATCATCACTTAGGCCTTCCTGCAGGAGCTCCTCTTTGAACTCTAGGTCACAATCAGCCCCTTCAATTCTACTAACTGTTGAGAATGTAGGGCAGTGATGCCTTTAAAGTAAGTGCTTGCATCAGAGTTACTAACAAAGTTTTTTGAGTTTGGCTGGAGTTCACTCTTCTCATCGTGAACTCCAGGTATGTTCATTATAACAATGTAGTATAGTGTTCTATTACTAATTTGAGTTTACTCTTCCCATTGTGAACTCCAGGCTGCTACTCTGACAGCCTTTCGTATTTAAGATCGCACCTTCATCAGGTTATGGGCCCCAATAACGGACCATCCGGTGTCCATGATGACACAACCTCTTTGTTCAAGTTCACTAAACTAAATGGTTCAAACTACAACCTATGGTCTGAGTACATGAAAGCATCACTACAAGCTAAATATCTCTGGCTCATCGTTTCAGGAGATGAAGAAGCACCTTCAAAGCCACCAAAAGAGAAGCCAGAAAGCACCAGTGAGCTGGATTGGAAGAACTTGAAGAAGGAGTATCAGGATTGGTTTCTGAAAGATCAGGCTGCCCAGGGTTTATTAAAGGGTTCAGTGGAGAGCATGCAGTGGGCTCATTTGGGAAAGGCCGAAACATTGAAGGCTATGTGGAATGCATGGGAGGAGCTTTACATTACTATGCAACAACAAATCAACATGCACTACAACTTTGAAGAGTTATATACTCACAAGTATGTAGATGGCAATTTGTTAGGTCCCAGATCTGACTCGTGTTATTCCGACGTTACGTATTCCGTTAAGCCCTTTTCTGCTCATTTCTGACATGTCCCCATTTATTATTCTTAGTCACGACTCCATTTTGATATTATCCCTGTACATCTTATCTTGATTTCCGTATTCGCTCCGACTTTGGAACTCCATATCATGCACCCTTATCTTCCATTTCCAATTTCAGAATCCTGCATGTTCTTAAATATGTTTTCTCTTGATCAAGCTTCTTTAGCTTGTATATCTTATATTGTATATCTTATACCCTTTTCATATATCTCACATCCTTCATACCTCGTTACCTCAACTTTTTATTCCAAATAACTCACAAAACCCTATACACCTGATATCCCGCTCATCCTATATCATTAAACCTTTATTACACTTCATCGCTCCAAAACCTCTACCTGCAATAAGGCTTTCAAACCTTGTTCAGTATTCCATTTATTCCAATTATTCAATATCCCAATTATTCTGATTATTCCGATCCTACCTCATCCGACATTCCAAAACCCTCCTTGATTACACTCGCTTTCCAGTAAAGCTAACCCTTACTCGATATTGATTTATCATTACCCCTATCCCATCCCGCATTGATTATTCCATTCCCGAATACCCAAAACCCCCACTCATCTCCAATGAGTCTCAACGTATCATTGGCACTGACCTTCCAAATGGACCTGACCAATCAGAACCCTGATAACACCTTCCGGTCTTCAATCCAAAATACCAGGGCACTAGAAATCCAAGAGGGCGCAACCCATAAGTTGAAGCCAACGCCCATATAGATCAGTCTTTGGATCTCCAACTTCCGAGTCATCCAATATTCCACACATTTCCGAATATTGTGACTATCAATTTTGGTCAAGGAGAGTTCCAACCAAATCCAACCCTCACGTCGAATCCAGCCTTTTTAACAGAAGTATGGATGACTCGTTGCCCTCCCCAGTGTCATACATGTCGCAATATCATCAAGGAAGAACATCAGAAGGCCCTACAACTATGCACCTGCCATATTGGTCCTTGTCCTATTCTCATGCATGATTCAAATGGACCATGTGATTCTGAAATGACTGAAGACACATCTGATGAAGCTATAGAAGAGGGCAACTGCATTCTAGTCACTATGCTCCCTCCCCAAGCTGAGTTCATTCATGCTTCTTCAATGACATCCCAACACCTTGCAGAAGCTGCCTGGTGTAACTCCCAACCTTCAGACACTCTTCCAGACTACCTGTCTGACTATGAAGATGTCTTTGCAAAGGAGTCATTTGACAAGCTTCCGGAACACAAGCCATGGGATTCATCAAACTAGAACCGGGAACCAATCCCCGAGCATCACCCAAGGTGTACCCTCTGTCGCCAGGAGAACAGGCTGAGCTGGACAAGTTCCTCGAAGAGAATCTACATACAGGACATATACGACCATCAAAGTCACCAATGGCTTCACCAGTGTTCTGTGTCAAAAAGAAGGATGGTGCCCTACAATTTGTCCAAGACTACCAGGTGTTAAATGCAATGATGATCAAGAATCGTTACCCTCTTCCCTTGATTTCAGACCTTGTCAATAGCCTACGAGGGGCCCACTACTTTACCAAGCTTGATGCCCATTGGGGCTTTAACAATGTCAGGATCAAAGAGGGTGATGAGTGGAAAGCAGCATTCAGGACAAATCGGGGACTATTTGAACCTCTAGTGATGTTCTTCAGCCTCACTAACAGCCCTGCCACTTTTCAGACCATGATGAACAACATCTTTCATGACCTCATTGCTGAAGGTGTCATGTGCATTTATCTGGATGACATTCTGATCTTTTCAGAGGACCTAGAGAAGCACCACAAAGTTGTATGGAAGGTGGTCCAGCATCTCAGAGAACACAAGCTTTATTTGCATCCCAATAAGTGCGACTTTGATAAGACCAAGATAGAATACCTGGATCTCATTCTCTCGCATGGGAAAGCCGAGATGGATCCTGTCAAAGTTGCTGGCATTGCTGAATGGCCAATACCTCATAACAAGAAGGAGGTGCAGTCATTCCTTGGTTTTGCAAACTTCTACCATCATTTCATCGAGAAGTTCTCACACTATGCTCATCCAATGTTCAACTTGCTTCACAAGGACACACCTTGGACATGGGGACCATCTCAACAGGCCGTCTTTGATATAATAAAGAGATTTGGTAATGTCTGCACCCATCCTTGCATTCCCAGATGATGACCTCCCATATTGTGTCGAGGCAGACAGCTCAGACTTTGCAACTGGGGCCATTTTATCTCAACAATCCAAAAACAATAACAAATGGCACCCTATAGCCTTCTTCTCCAAGAGCCTCAGTCAAGTAGAACACAACTACAAGATCCACAACAAGGAAATGCTTGCCATCATCCGTGCCCTTGAAGAGTGGCGACACTTCCTTGAGGGGGTGAGACACTGTGTCAAGATTTGGACTGACCACAAAAACCTCAAGTACTTTTGCACATCTAAAAAGCTCAACCACTGTCAAGCTCGCTGGTCACTCTATCTATCTCAGTTCAACTACAATCTGTACCATTGCCCAGGCAAAACAATGGGCAAGTCAGATGCACTCTCTCATCGACCCGATCATGGCACAGGCTCAAATGACAATTAGAACTTGGTACTTCTCCAACCAGAACTCTTTGTCATTTGTGCACTAGAAGGGCTGGAGTTCACAGGTGGAGAGCACAACATCTTGAGGGAAATTCACAGCAGCACCAAAGAAGGAGAGCTTGAAGAGTCAGTCTCACGTGCTGCCAAAGAGCTTTGCAAGACTACCGGGAAGTCCATGAGGTCATCAGAGTGGGATGAGAAAGATGGTACACTTCTGTTCTGTGGAAAGGTATATGTCCCTGATCAGCATGACCTACGATGTCGAATTGTCTCCCAACATCACAACACTCGTATCGCTGGCTGTTAGGGATCCTGATAATGTAATTATAGTCTGATAGGCCTTGTGTTCAAAGTTCCAAGTGTTTCTAATCAGTAGTAGTCTGTATTTCTTTATTTCTTGTCACTACTGCTGAGTTCACTATCAATGATCCACAAGAGTCCACAACTTGGATTGCTGACCTAAAACTTGCCAAATCAGTAACTCAGCTTCAACTCAGCTACTGACCAATAATTACCATTATTGTAACTCAGAAGCTGAGGTAAGCCAACTCATTGGTCAGCAAAATCATTAATTAGCTCCACAGCAGGTGACTCCTTATTTATCATCCGATATTAATTAGCTAGAGACATTATGACATCATTACAACCCCATTTCTGAGCTTGAATGCTATGATATCATTTCAGCATCATAGATATTCATGAGTCAGTAATTCTATAACTTCATAGTCATTTCTAGCCAATAGTTAGCTTCATATTAATAGTGTAGAAATGACTAGAAGCTTCTGGAAGACTCTAACCATATATGGCAGCTGCCAGAACCTTCCAGCAGCTTCCATTCTATAATTAGACCTTCCAAAAGCATCTAGAGTGTCTCAGATGTAAAGCTATAAGTATAGCTCTAGGTAGCCTTGCAAAAAGCAATCACACACACATTTCACACCCCACTTCTGCCTGAAGCCTGAGTCTTCTATCAGATCAGTTTAAGCCTGAAGAACTTGACCTAGCTGAAAAACTCTGTAGGAGCCTCTTTCAGTTCACCTCTCACTTTGTAGGAGTGAAGCACAATCTCTTCAGCTTTTTGCTGCTTTAGTTGGAGCTCTGTAGTTTGTAGGACCAGAGTTAAAGACTACTAGTTTGTGTAAGCAAACCACCACTTTCCATTTTAATTGACACTTTGTTGCTTGTAGGGCCAAATATCAATTGCTGGCTTGTGTTGGGTATCATCACTTCTAATTAATTGAAGCTTTGTTGCTTGTAGGGCCAAAGTTAAATTAATAGCTTGTGTTGGTAACAACCACCACCACCACTACTATTCAGTTATCCTTTGTTGATTGTAGGGCCAAAGTCTAATCAATAGCTAGTGTTGGGGTGTAGTACACTTTCTATCTAATCAAGTTCTGTTGCTTGTAGGGCCTTAGCTTGATTACTAGCTTGTGTCAGCACAAAGCTACCACACTCTATCTTATCTAGGCACTGTTGCTTGTAGGGCCTTTGCCTGGCTAACTAATTTGTGTTAGTGTTGACTTTATCAACTCTCAAGTTAGTTTTAACTTGCTGTTGTTGGTCTTGTCCTTTCCCTCCTTGTTTCTTGGTGATCCTTTTAGTCCTTCAGTTGAACAGCTATTTAATTGTTGCGACCTTGAGCTTAGTCATCCAAGTCTGCTTTCCCCATATTGCATATAAAAACAAAGCATTGGAACCCTGTATGCTCTTCCACATAGTTTCAAGTATTATCCTGACCAGACTAGTAGCCTTGCTACAAGTGCTTTGAATTGCATTGTTACTGCAAAGTAATAGTGTTATTTGGACACCAGAGTAGAATCTCTTAATTGGGTTCTCCGTTAAAATAGTCTTTGGTTGATATCCCCTTGAACACTATCAGTGGCTAGACTAAACTTGATTGTGTACCTTACACCAATGTTTAGTTCTGAGTTCACAGTTTCCAAAAAACTGGCCATGCTGGACATTGGAAGACCTTGGAGCTTGTCTCTCAGAACTATTGGTGGCCTCACATGTCTTGTTACATTGGTAACTACACAAAGACATGTGACTTGTGCCTGCACACCAAGGCTCAATGTTGCTTGTCGGAGAACTACACCCTCTAGAGGTTCCTGAACAGTGCTGGGAGACAGTCAGTGTCAACTTCATTGTTGAACTCCCTGACTCACATAGGTACAATGCAGTGATGGTTGTTGTGGATTCCTTATCCAAATGTTCTCACTTCATCCCCACATTGACCACCATTACAGTGTTAGGAGCCTCTCACCTCTTTAGGGATCACGTTTGGAGACATCATGGCCCCCCCTTTCATGTGGTTTCAGACGGAGGCACACAGTTTGTCAGTGAGTTCACTCATGAGCTATACAGACTTCTGGGTATTGAGGTAGCTGCCTCCACTTCATACCACCCACAAACAGATGGACAAACAGAATGTGTCAACCAAGAGCTCAAGCAATATCTGCATCTATTTGTGAATGAAAGACAGGATGACTGGGATGACCTCTTGCCCCTCGCTGAGTTCCAGTACAACAACCATGTCCACTCATCCACAAAAGAGACTCCCTTTATGCTTGACTCTGGTCGCCACCCACAGATGGGCTTCAAATCTCACCAGCAACCATCTAGGAAAGAGGCTGTGAATGAGTTTAAGCAATGAATGGCTGACTCCCTGGCTGAGGCCAGAGCTGCCTTAGTAAAGGCCAAGGAAGATATGGCTCGATACTATAATCGTCACCGTGAGCCAGCCCCTACCTTCATTCCCAGTGACAAATTCTTCTTAGATGCAAGCAATATTAACACCACTCGCCCTTCAAAGAAACTGTCACACCAAAACTTGGGCCCCTTCCTAGTGGAACACAAGGTCAGCTCCCATGCTAACCATCTTTGACTTCCCAAGTCTATGAGTCACCTACACCCTGTTTTCCCTGTGGTCAAACTCCTCCAAGCTCCTCCAGATCCCATTCCTGGTTGGAAAACTCAACCACCACCACCTCCAGTCCTTGTAGGGGAGGATGAGCACTACGAGGTTGAACAGATCTTGGACAGTCAGCTTTGCCATGGAATGCTTGAATACAAGGTTGGGTGGAAAGGTTATGGGTACAAGCACGATGAGTGGATCCCTGAAGCGGATTTGGCAGCCCCAGACTGACTTCCATCGCCTCCATCCAGGTGGCCCTCATTGTATCCATGTAGCTGACTTTGACACCTTTTGTCAGATCCCACTTGTGTCTCCCATAGGTGTCAGTGTGTTGGGACGTCACATGGGGTGATGTAAGGGGAACCCCTATTCTCTCTCTCTTCTCTCTGTCTATTATCTTGACTCCTTTTATCTTCATTCCCCTATGACCTTCCTATTCTCCTCCCTCTTGCCATTTCATCCTTCCTTTTTTCTAGCTACATCTTGGGCACTTATTTGAGCGCTCAAACATGGATCTTGCAAGTGCTCATGTTGACCTTTGGACTTTGTTCTATAATCAGTAGTGTAGTCAGCAGTGGGGTCCTTATACTTTTCTCTTCGGATTCCCACCTGCCAGGTATGCATCCTCCTCTGTAGCTTCCTGTAGGTTTATATATCTTTGGATTCCCACCTGCTAGGTTATAGTGTGATATTCTACTAGCCCCAGGGGTTGCCCTTATACACTTCCACAGTGCCCTATGACATAATCGATAATGCGGAGGTTGGGCAGTGTGATAAGCTAGGAGTATAATTATGTTAGTGTGAGAGTATGTGCAAAGAATGATTATACCTGGATGTTCAGTGAATAGTTAGATTTCCTGTCAAAGTATCCCTCACCATGGTACCCTGGCTTGCTAGCAAGTGGTATGAGTGTATTGTCAATGAAACAGGAACTGTTTCACCATGCTTGACATGTCATATTTTCTACCCACTGCTTTGCTTCTTCCTTCTCCACCTCATTTGGCCACTGTATCACCTCATCATGGAGGTACAAGAAAGCCACCATGATACACCATGTACAATTGACAACTATTCCTGCTACAACCCCTGCCCACTGAGCTACTGACTCCACCAATGCACCATTCCCAAAATGACCAAACTGAAACAGGGCCATGGCCAGTTGTTCACCCACTGGAAGCTGAGGTTGTGGCCTGACAAAATAAAGATCAGGTGTGAGTCAATATGGTTGAGTAGATCAAAAGTCTCAGGTGAGACTTGAAGGTTGTGATGGAACCTCTTGTAATCATCCTCCTTGTAATTCTCAAGCACAAGGTTTAGTTGTGAGAGCTTGTGCACTTGATTTGGCTCTAAAACCCCTGTGTGTGACAAATATTTAATGTGTTTGTGCACCACTCTCAGCATTCAAAGGTAAGTCACATCTTCATCCACATCTGGCTCTGGACTCTGGGATAACATAGATGGCAAATGGTCAGTGGTATCCAAGATTGATGAAGCTGACGAAGTCAACAAGATGCCAGATATGCTGGATATGCTGGAAAGTTCACTGTTGTGTCAAGAGCTTGTGTGGCTCTGGGTGCAGCGGCCTTATAGCTGCTTATGTAATATACAGAGTTTATGAGGTTCTTATCTACTGTGTACGTGCATCCATGGTCTGCTATTCCTCTCCAGTCAGCTCTCACACCCCTTTCAGTCTTGACAAATTATGGGCCCCACCTGTGCAAACTTAAACATCAATTTTTGCACCGTTTTTCACTACACTCTTTTTCACACCTCTTTTGCATCACACATCCACCATGTCAGTATTGACAACTGATAATTCAAAATGGCTTGCTGCAGACCATCATGCAAGGTCAGCACTGTACAAAATAATATCATCCAATGCAATTCACACCACACACTTCAAGGACACGTCGCTGCCGCAAACAGCAAATGCAGTCTGGCTGAGTCTCAAAACCAAGTACCAGAAAGACTCCTGTGCAACTCGCTTTGAGCTGAAAAAATGTTTGTACAACCCCACACATGACACTTCCAAACCCATTTTGGCATACATTCAGGACATCATTAATGTGGCAGAATCACTCTCTAATCTTGGCCATCCACCAGCCACCATCAACATTGTTGATTCTATTCTAATGAACCTTGACCCCTCATTTGCCATTGTCCACATTCTTCTCACTACACAAACCTCTGAACTGACTCTCACTGCTGTCAAGAAGACCTTAACTGACCAGGAGGACACAATGTCAGCACTGGATGGTGGTTCAGGTGACAATGAACAAGCGATGTACATGAAGTGCAGAGGTAAAAAGACAAAACAGACAAGAAAACAAATGAAGAAGCCAGATTCGGATTTGGGTTTGGATGACCCACCTTCATACGACTGGCTCAATCAGAACAATAAGGATGTATGCCACCAATGTGGCAGGCCAGGTCATTGTTATTCGTGGTGCATTGCAGACATGCCCCAAAGCGTCAAGGACAAGATCATTAAGATGGCAAGGAAGCAATGTAAGTCTGCCTCTCCATCCAATGACCATGCTGTGCAGGTCCAATCGTATGAGAGTTACACCTTGTCTGACTCCGACTCTGACAGTGGTGATGAGTATGTGCACTATGTGGGTACAGGAAGCCATTTCCTGCCAAATAGGAGAGGAAGGAGACACAACAAACCAATATGACGGATTTATGCCTAATCTTACTTTTTTGTTTTCTTTAGAGCATCTCAATCAGTGGGGGCTTATTTTTCACAGTGGGGTAAGGCTGTCCACAAGTCCGGAACAGCCTGTGAGTACCCATGGGTTGATCCATGGGAATACTTGTGGGTTCAGATCCCATGGGTAATGGGTACTCAGGCCTGAAAACCCACATGGATCTGAGTATAGGATTTGTTAAATACCTGTGGGTACCTGGATCTGTAACGTTCGCTTTTAACAAGCATAGTTAGCTACCATGTGTATGTAATTTTGACAATTTATTTTATATTTTTAGCTAATTTATTGGGGCCTCCACAGGCCCCAATAAATTAGTTAAAAATATGAAATAAATTGTAAACATTATGTCAACCTAGTAGCTACCTACATCTGCTAAAAGCGAATGTATTATATACTTGCAGATCAACCCGCAAGTAGTCAGAAACCCATGGGTTCGGATCCACAGGTTCAGATCACCCAGAGGCAAAACCCATCTGGATCTGAGTATAGGTTTTGAAAGTGAGAATACCCACGGATCCGAGTCCGGGTGATCCATGGGTAGACTCATGGACAGCCCTACAGTGGGGGATGCCCTATTCTTTTTCCTCCTCTTCTTACTTCTATTCTATGCCTGTGCTGCACCCCTTCCCCAAGTGGGGGTGTCAAGAATGTGTGCGGCTCTGGGTGCATTGGCCTTATAGCTGCTTATGTAATATACAGTGTTTACAAGGTTCTTTCTTCCCTCAATCTTTTGCGGAGAATCTCGATTTCTGGTGTGCTGGCAAAAATCAAAAACCCCTATCTACTGTGTATGCGCATCCATGGTCTGCTATTCCTCTCTGGTCAGCTCTCATGCCCCTTTTGGTCTTGACATGTTGTGGTCCACTGGAATATTAGGGTCTGAATTGTAATCAGAATGAATCTCTGTCATGTCCCACAACAATGTAAACAGCGAAGTAAACAGCCATATTGGTATGTGGCCCCAAGGAATCATCTATGGAGTGGGATGGTAGGCATGGTATGGAGGGCTTACATAACTTATGAAAAAGGTAATTTTCCCTTTGTACATAGTTCATGCCACTTGGGGGGGTTTCATGCAGGACATGAATTCATTGTGAATTTGGTGTGAAATCAGATGCAAACCTATGTGTGCACTCCAGAGTTCATAAACAAAATCATGACAGAAAATGCCACAAAAACACCTGGAAAATGCTTGCATGAAACCCTCTATTGATTCAGGGATGCATGGTGGCTGCCAAGGAGGCTGTTTTGTCAGTCCATCAAGGCATGCTAGGGCAGTCAAATGGTGTGTATTATTTGTTTGCTTCACATTCCAAAACTTGTACTAGGACCTGTGTATGGCTGGAGGAGTCTGACTCTGTGATTGAACTGTCACTATCCTCCCCTCCTTACCCCTGCTTTGACATACTAGCAAGCCTTCTCCCATTGATGAGTTTGTCCATCTCTGACTGCCTGAATGTTGTGAGTATCCCATAACAAAGGAATATGTGTCCATTTTAACTTAGTAGTTTATATGAGCTCCACCCTTGTTCTTCAACTGGAAATCTATGTTGTTTTGACCTGACAAATCTTCTTTGGGGGGGGGTGTCACCTTTTGTGCCAGTTCCTGTACAATATAGGTGCATCATAACAATGAAGACATTGAGACCAATGACAGCCCTATGTTCTGGCATAGTGCAAGGGGATGTGGTGATGGCAAGCAGAAAGCAAGCTGGTGAGCTCTTCTGGCCTGCCAGATATCTAATTTCACTAAGTCCAAATATATTTTATATATGATCCCTGTGTAATCTAAGATCCTAAAAAAATTACAAACTTTTGTAATCTGGGCTGTAATGTAACCATATTCTTGAATTAATCCAAGATCATACCAACATTAGTGGATTCATGATCTGAGCATTTCACATGGTGTGAGGTCACCCAGGCAAAAAAAGCTTGAAAATCACAATTTTTCATCTAGGCACAAAGGCTCAAAGTTTGAGTTTTTGAGATCACCCCTATGTAGAAATTATCAGGGGTCCTGGTTAAAGTTGGGATTGGGTCTGTGGAGACTTCAAACTGATGGTGTGTGTGAATGATTGTGAATTGTGGATTGAGAGGTTGTTGGCTTGGGAGTTGTGCAATCAGGCACTCAGGCTCACTGGCCTACCAACACTGGCATGAGAGTCCTGGGGGTTCATGAATCCATTTTATTATAATGGTAGGCCCAGGGAATTGGGGGGAAGGAGAAGGGTGGGTGGACTGAGCTCAAAATTGAATTTATTCAGGGAGGCCTTGGACTCGGAGTAATCAACGAATATGCATACGAATCGGGGCGTTCGATTCGGAGCACCGTGACAGTACATAATACAACTTGAATGGGCGACAGGCCACTCATGCTGCTTATTCATAACCACAGCTCAATAATTGGACTGGACTGGATTGGGCAGAACTGGAGTGAGACGGGATAGGCTGGACTGGAGTACCAGGTGATGGGATAGACTGAGTTGAGGAGAGTTGAGCTTGGGTTGGTTCGAACCGTGACCTCCAACCCTAGGGATGGACGGTTCGAGTTTAATCAAATTGTACCCTGCGCAGTGTGTTGTGATTCCGTTTCCGCTCGGTCTTCGGTCTTCATGCTTCAATTTTGAGCTTCTATCTTTCTGAATCGGAATGGAACGAGATGGGAATATTAGTGGATTATCGAATGACGTGCAATGTTGAGTAGTAGCAGCTAGTACGTTGCACCCTCGACACGCTGGAGGAGGTCGGGGACGACTCTGAATCGGACTTGAACTTGGACTTGGATATTGGTGAGGAGCCGAGCCCGAGCTTGGTCCGGAGTTGGTCTTGACCTTGGGTTAAAATATGTACGAAATACGAAATATTGATGTACATATGTACGTAAGACGTTTGTCGAGATGTGAGAAAACACCATGATTTAGATGTTCTCGGATCAGAACCTCAGGCTCGCGAGTATTCGTACGTATGTACGTACGTCACGGTGCTGGTGTTGGTTCTGGTCTTGACAGGCGTCGGTAACTTGAACTGGAGGTCATGCTAAATGTGAGACCCCGTGTTTGAAGTACTAGTCTGAAGTCTGAGCGTGTCAAAGGGCCCGGGAGGGTGAAATGGGGATCACCGAATGAGTTCGGCATAGTGGTATCTGGTATTCGGTCTTTCGCTTTGGAAATGTAGATTTAAAACATAAACCGCCATCGTAATGGACTGCGTGGAATGCACTAGGCAGCCATATGCGCACTCACAGGCCTGGCAGGCTGTTCAAGTGAGAACCCGAACCCTACTTGAACACTCGTAATACTGCTCGTAAACTTGAATATGACGACAGGTATGCATACTTACTTACACTCACACAACGACGCGACGCACGATCAGAACCTTCAATTTGAACATTTCGAGGTGTTTAGCCTTGATGTTCATTCCGGGGTATAACAGCCTGAGATGGATCTGAGAGCTTGAGGCGACTTTGCGTATGTATATGCGAATCTTCACAAATTCCGAGTCCGGCCGCCGGCGAAACTGAGAGCGATATTTCGGCTTGAGGCGACGAGGGCAATTTTAGCCTGAGACTCGGATGATGGGCATGTGCTCAGAGGAATGTATGTAGGGCAGCACTGGTATGGGGATTTCATTGAGTACTTTGAGTCTGGATGTGTAGGTGCCACCATGTTTTGAAGTGATGCCCGGTGCTACTGCGTTGATCATTGAATGGCTCCGGATCAGAACCTGGCGCATCGTAAATGGCTTCAAAGCCCGAGTACCGAGAGCTCAAGCTGAACCGGCTTAAAGTAATTCGTTCGGCGATGATCGCGATCTAGGTGGGGTGTTTGGAGCGTATACTGGAGATGCACTATTGACGTCAGTTAGTTAAGTAGCCTGACTGAGAGACTGGATATGCCATTGTGCGAGAATCCCGTATGAGGTAACAGGCACCGTCGGATGCGAAGAAGACAGTCAACCTTCATTGGCTGATATATCTACAGAGAACTTGAACATTAAGATTAATTTGTGATTATTGAATTTGTAAGAATGGCGATGGCAGGGCTGAGGAAAGGCGATGGGGAGTCTCGGAGCCGAGTCGGGGGATGTAGAATATTGGCTGCTAAGATTACTGGTAGTCTTCCTTCCCTTTCAGCGAGTTTGAGTTTGAAATTTGAGTTTTAAGGCAGTGTGTAATGTAATGTGGCGCGAGGTACGAATTTCTTTTGCGTTTGATTTCATGTTCGTGTTTAAGAACGCCAATGTCGCCGCAGTGGGGAGGGACTCCAACGTGAACATCAGCTTTAGACTTTGGAGCCGACTCGGGGGATGTAGAGGAATTGGAGTGTCGTGCCTTATCTGTCGACAACTTCTATTCTGGATTCAGAAGTACCAAGTACCCGCGTTCATGGCAGAATTCATTTCGTGCGGATATGATTCGAGAGGATGATGCGATGTCATGCACTGACGGCGGCGGTGACTAGATAGCCTTATCTCGGAATGGTGGTACAGTTAACCCGACCACCGCCCACCGCAGATTCGGCGCCACACTGAGCTTCGTCGATTAGATGCTCTATGACATCATGGTGCGCGCGGTCTAGTCCTAGATTATTGGCATTTCTGAGAAGATAATTGTTTAAGCCACTTTGAATAGAGTTAATATATTGTATGGCTCCCTATCTTTGGCGAACGCAGGTAAGATAGAGCAATGTCGAATTTCGACACAGACGTAGACACATTCTGGAAGCGTGTTGGAAATATTGCCGGATAGCTTTGCAGACCTGGCCAAAGGGATAAATAGGAACCCGGCACATAAAAAGTGAAAGGGGATCGAGAATCGAGAGCAAGATGAATGAGTCGGAACGGGTACGAGAGGCGTGATGTAATATCCTGGAAATGGAAACCAAGATCAATTCCAAGCCTTGCGACGCAGATATCTTCACCAATTTTTTTTTTTGAGCAGGTCTTGCCGCCTACTGATTGTTGAGAAGTCCGATGCCAGTGTTTAATAGGTTGTGCAACGAGGTTGGAAATCAGTAACTGGTAGGATGTTTGGATGTAACAAGTATCAATGTACGGGAGATAGTCCCGTAGGATATGTACCCCAGAAAACAAGGAGCCCGGATGCAGGGGAATAATTATGTGCCCACCACCTCTCTGACATGAAAGGAGTACCATAATCGAGAGGGGCCCTGGGCAAAGATTCAAATCGTTAAGGAAACCCACTCCCGCAAATCGGGCTACCACTGATAGTTGCATCATATTTGGCGAGTCACCTTATACTTGGAATTCGGAGCTGGCTCCGCCGGATCTCCTAAGCTAGATTCGACTTCTCCAGTGCGCTAGTGACAAGATAAAACAAGCTATCGGCTTGAGATTAGCTTTTGACGCAATGGGAAGGGGGGGACGTCAGCACAATTTGGTGTGACAGCGTCATGCAAGTAAACATCCAAGTTTGGATAGGAGAATCGAGTTTTGTATCAGCACTGCTCCAGTTTGACTCCATCACTAATCAGGTTAGCGTGGTGGAATAGACCTTGATATGGCGGCTCGTTGATTCGATGTCTAGGAGGTATACATGCCGAGTCCAAATTTACCGTGGAAGGCTGTCCCAGAATCCTTTGGGGGACAAGTAGCCAGCGAGAATCCGGTGTAAAAGCTGCCAGTCACTTGAGAAGAGAGAGCATGCCAATATATCTAGTATACAGCGGGTTAATGTGAGACGCATGCCACTAACAGCGCATGTTCTTCAAAGAAACGGGAATTCAAGAAAACTGCACTTCTGCACTATGGTTGATAAAACGAAAATTCCAAACAGCATTCTCTCACCACGATTACACACTGATGGCACAGTTGGGCTAGCAGCGAAGCTGGCCCCGAAGGCGCAGTGACCAAAGATAGCGCATTACCCTATATAATGTAGGTTTGAAGGTTGCTCGGGGTAGAAGGTGTTGGAGTCCGTCGAGTCGAAGATGGGGCCGAGAATGCGGCATAGCAATGGTACCTTAGATGCAGTGGTTAAAATGCTAACAACACTCAGAGTTGGCTAGTGGGGAAGAGCAAGGCTTCCAAATTTGTCATGGAGTCGAGGCCCCTAGCGGCGAAGCCGATGCGGAGAAGACGGCGTACCGCATATGCGTTCCATTGCCTTCAAAGGAGGCCAGACCACAGCTCCGAGAATACCGCAAATTTACCAAAAAAATGTATAACTTGCCCATTTCAATGGTAGCGCCGGGGTGTGCTCTTACCTCAAGTTTAGACCGAGGCCCCTGTGCATCAACTTTTATGAAAAATATCTCAAACCCGTAAGTTTAAGATGATATTTCTCACCATTTGTCTGTAAGCACAGTTCGACTTCGATCCGAAACTCACTTGGGATACCTACAACTCGCACGTGCACGCGCATCCGACCTAATACAGACGAGGTTGGGTACGTAAACATTTGTCTACCGGTACGGTAGCAACATCTTCGGTAAAATTCGAACCAGGAGTTTGTGCAGGTTCACGCGATTAAACTTACCGTGTTCGGTACATAGGATGTAAGCAATGAAAGAAGGATCACGTCAATAAACAAACCGGTAGAGACAAACCAAGAACCAGTTCCATATCACGGCATCAAGAAGCAATACGAAGGTATGTATCAAAGTGGGTGCAGAGTCAAGTAAGACGGCGATCCAGGTGCTGTGCTCAACCCTGTTAGTACTAGCGCGCAAAGTAGCTGAAGAGGATCGGGATCACGCACGCGTAAACTGTGTACAGTCCTGCGTACTCCCTCGTGCTCCTGGCCCATTATCACCCCTAGATCGGCAATTTTTTAAAGAACTGTCGAAGCACATACTTTGATAGCCGGTGGATTGTTTTCCCGGCGGGACCTGGACAGAAGTGAGGTTACTGTGTTCAAGCCTGTTGGTCGCGAAACCAAGAATTGCGAGAGTAAGATTGTTTGTATGCTCCGGGAAGCTGAGGGGCCAAAATCCACTAGTGTTCGCTTCAGGTCAAGGAGTGAAAAAAAACAAAAAAAAAACGAGCAAGAGTCTAAGGTCGAACGCACCATTGCAAGCTATCTGCCGTAATCTTCTTCAAGCTCGCAATTTTAAATAAGTATTTGGTGTGCTCCACGTACAATCCCAAATATGTCAGTTCGACGGGCCGACAACGTAGAGACGTCTTACAGACTTATGCTCCCAGTAAATGATCGTGGTAAAGAATTCGCAGTCCCGGATTCGCGCCGGAACCATGATCTGCTCGTATTTTCAGATCCAGGTTTGTTAGATCGGGCCGTTTATACCGGCAACCTTTCATACCCGATGTCGAGGACCAGAACGACAAAAGCAGCGGAAGCAAGATGGCTGACAGCGCAGAGCCACCTCATAAGTCGAGGGTTTTCAAGAGACGCCCCCAGTGAAAATCTGTCCAAACATAGTCGCAGAATTGCAAGCGCGATCCTTGGCGAAGTCTTCCTATCAGGCACAACGCCAGGCGCCTTCCCGGACTTCCCAGAAGTCCGATCACTGCCCGAGCTGGGTAGGGTGAAATATTGGCGACAATGTCCCGGAAGAGGCCGAATGATGGTAATTAGGACTGGCAGTCATCTTGAGAATTGGTCGTTTTCGCTTAAGCTGTTAACAATGACATACTCAGTCGGCTATACGAATGAGGATCTTATACCGTAGAGAATACTGCATGTCGTTGGCCCTTGGAGTATTTTTGCAATCCGAACATGTTGGCAACTTCCAATGATTCGGAGTTATTCCTTTCCCAGTTGGGCGCTATCCACGCCGTCACCCTTCGAAATCCTGCGTTCTCTACGATGTATATCATGATCACTTATTGACGTAGATGTGAAGGAAAACCGAAGGTGACTGGGGGTCCTATTATCATTTGCGTTCCTTCAAATTATGAGACACCTAAAATATATATTCCTCGGATGTAGCGCTTGGACGCGCGTGGTGGATGCGATCGAATCCTGAGCCTTGGACGCAGCATTGATTCATCTTTAGGGACTCAATGGTGATTGGTCATAGCTGTCGAGGCTCATTTTCCCCTGTTATAGAACCATGATTTTAAGCTAGATTTTTGCCTCCCAGTTGGAGGATGACGAACCGCGCTTTCAGACACTGGCTATGAAGTCCATTATTGGCCTAAACGGGTATACTTTCATTGTTCGCGGATGATAGTAGGCCCGTGGTGGACCGAGTCAGAATGAATCAACACTGAAGAGATTATTGCTGTGAGATATCGCTATGCACGGGTTGTAATCATAAAGATGATACCTGTGGAACCCAACATCTTCAGTATCAGAACTGTATCGGCCGGCTTAGAAGTCGTTGGTTCTTGAGATCGCTAGAATCCAATAACTTGAAGTAGTGTTCGACAAGTGTCGGAGTCCGGTAACCTGCCATGTACTCGATTGTAGAAGCATAAAAGTGCGAAGTACATTTTCTCGTAATACTCTTTCGAAAAGCATGCGATGTCAGGCACAGCGGAGTAGAGGATGGTTAGATCTCATCCGAGTCGCAATAAAGTTTACCATTCTACCATGTCAATATATGAGGATTGCAAGAAGGATTCTTGACGCACGTCTGATAGAGAAAATAATAATTAGTAAAAGAAGGGTGAAACTCACGAAGGCGGAGAAAGGTTTACATCATAATTGTAAAAAGATAGCGTTGGTAGTAATGTGATTGGCGAATATACAAGACCATGGTAGCATCTAACAAATGCGGAGTGAAATCATAAGACGGTTCCGGGCAAGGATCACAGATAATAGACACGGAAAGTCAATTTTGTGGCGAGGGAAGGAAGGTTTGAGGTAAAGGGAAAGCCTGCAAATCATTTAGCTTATGTAACCATATAAACTTCATCTTCATTAGTTTTTACTTACGGCAGTACATGATTGAGGAATTTTATTCTGGGATCGATAAACATTATCACTCACCTACCATCGCAAGATCGCAAGCCAGCTCTCAGATCTCAGAGCTCTGGCTCTTTATACTGGGATAAAGAGGGCGGTTGTCCGATACGGTCAGGGATATCCCCTTCAGCTTCAGTGTGATGTCGTTCCAATTGGTTATGTTATGTTTATATCAGTGGACGTACTGCGGTTTGACCCATGCTTCATGAAGCATTGGCAGCGCAATATTCACAAAACATTTCAGAATTGACGTGGCACAGACGTCACACAAGACACCATCTATAAATTGGTGTGACAGAGCGCCTCGCGTGCGACTTATGTAATTACGTTTCCCTAAGGCCATCACATATACCCTCGCCACTCGCTGCTGCAATGCAATCCCAGCTCGAGAAAGCATTATCACAGATTCAAGATAAGCCACCGATTCCGGAGCTAGACTTCACTCAACATCATCTTGAGGATGGGCATGTTGGTTCGTTCCTGTGTACACTGTTGTCATCGCGTGCAACGATTCTGAACCATACTTTTAACATGCAGTCTCTACACAAGAGCGGATCGTCAAGGATGTGCGTTGCTGGGTGTTTTAACTTTACTTTCGCACCCTCATCATATGCTTGTTTTCCCCATCCATGATCTGTGGCATGCATGGAATCGTTGATTTCGGATCGTTCGAATACAGGTCCAAGCTCCAGCGATGCATCCGCCAACGGATGCTCAATTCTTTTCATCCGAAGATCCTTCAAAGCCGGACATTGCTTTTCTCAAGAATCATTTTTATCGAGAGGGACGAGTGACAGAAGATCAAGCGCTATATATCATACACAAAGCAACAGAAATTTTGAGAACTGAGCCAAATGTGCTTGACGTTGATGCACCCATCACAGGTGAAGTAAAATGTCAATTTACAATAACATCACTGATCATTACGTGAAATGCTCTGCAGTGTGTGGGGACATTCACGGACAATACGTTAGTATTCTCAATACATATCATAGAATATAGCCTGCTTATCCAGATTTGGCAGTACGATCTGATGAAACTCTTTGAAGTTGGCGGGAATCCTGCAGACACACGGTATCTTTTCCTGGGCGATTACGTCGACCGAGGTTATTTCAGTATTGAGGTACGTTACCGATCTGTCAATTTATCAATTGTAGTTGCCAAGCGCTCCACCATTCTGCTCAGTGCGTGCTTTACCTGTGGTCGCTGAAGATCTGGTATCCGGATACTCTGTTCTTATTGCGCGGCAACCACGAATGTCGACACCTGACGGACTACTTCACGTTCAAATTAGAATGCAAACACAAGTACTCTGATGTCATATACGACGCGTGTATGGACTCATTCTGCACTCTTCCCTTGGCCGCAATTATGAACAAACAATTCCTGTGTATACATGGCGGGCTTTCACCCGAGTTTCAAACCATTGATGATCTGCGAATCGTAAGCTGACTATTAATGCCACACACTCCGTCCTCACGCTTGTACTCTAGATTGACAGATTCCGTGAACCACCGACACATGGTCTAATGTGTGACATTTTATGGTCGGACCCTATCGAAGAATTTGGTCAGGAAAAGACACTGGATAACTTTGTGCACAACAAAGTCCGCGGGTGTTCCTTCTTCTTTACGTGGGTTTCTCTCCTAGTTCTCGGTTATTTTGTGACATGTCAGAACCCGCAGTTATCAAGCAGCATGCCAGTTCTTGGAAAGGAATAATCTACTTTCCATAATCAGAGCGCATGAAGCGCAAGACGCAGGGTAAGCGCGCCCGCTTCCAGCTTCTTGTATCCTCCCTCACTTCGACTAAGGTACCGCATGTATCGTAAGACAAAAACGACTGGATTCCCATCTGTCATGACAATTTTTTCCGCCCCCAATTATCTTGATGTATATAACAACAAGGCAGCCGTCCTCAAGTACGAATCAAATGTGATGAACATTCGACAGTTCAACTGCACACCGCATCCTTATTGGCTTCCAAACTTCATGGACGTATTTACATGGAGCTTGCCATTTGTTGGAGAGAAAAGTGCGAATCATTTTCCAATGCTTGATGTATCTCTGATGGATGAGCATGATGATAGTCACCGATATGCTGGTGGCGGTTCTTAACTGCTGCACTAAGGAGGAACTTGAAGAAAGTTCCTCAGATGAGGAAGAAGCTGTCGTTGTTGTATCGCCGACCACGCCAGTCGACGAAGTAGCTGAACGGAGGAAAGTCATAAAGAACAAAATTCTTGCGGTCGGCAGGATGTCGCGTGTATTCGCACTTTTACGGTATGTGCTACTCCAACCGCTGAGAACGACCCTGAATTTTCTTGTGGGTGCTTAGCGAAGAATCGGAAAGGGTCTCAGAGCTCAAGAACGTCTCAGGGTTGGCCAAATTGCCTTATGGAGCATTGGCACTTGGTGCGGAGGGCATCAAAGATGCTATCACTAACTTTGACGATGCGTAAGTTCCTTTACGCAGCACTATCGTTTATACTGAGCCATGAGCAGGAGGAAATCTGATATCGAGAACGAGCGATTACCGCCGGATCTTGTCGATCCTACGTCAGAAGAAGCAAAGCCTTTCTTATCCAACTCTACCACCCCAACTTCAAGTGAGGATTCTCCAGTCACAAGCGGTATCGAAGAGGCGATCGCATCAGGTTCTTTGCCTGCAACGCCTGGCTCGGGCATATTCACTTCGCCTACAACATCTCCTACAGCTGGGGTATTCCGAAGAGGACATGCACGCCAACAGAGCCTGGGAACGACAAAAACGAGTCCGAGTACAAGAAGGCGCAGCATTGAGAGCACGATTTCGTTGATCAAGGAAGCGGTAGACGGTACCCCGGGCTTCGAAGAAAATGACCTGGAGGGCTTGGCGGAACAAATATCTAGTCCGATCAAGCCTGGGTCTAATTCGCTCTTAAATGGCAGGCTCCCTGGCCCAATTGACCAGTCGGACACGATACCTAGCTGGGCAGGCTGAGCCAGGAAACGTAGATACGTTGCTTAGGTTATTGTATTGGGGGCGTCTCTTTCGCTTGTAGTCTTTCTTTTCTTCCAGGATCAGCTAAGTATCCGTAACCGTCGGTGATGTGACGATCCTTAGTATATACCGAGATGCAGTGTGCGGGCCAAGGGAGAACGTCGTTAGGGTCAACTCGCGCGACCATCACGTGACACTTCATCATGTCGTCACAAGTGTCACGTGTGACCGCTCGTCCGTGTCCAAGATGGGAACCGAAGGCGTCGACATTGAAGTGCTTCGCAAATTCCGCTTTGAAAAAATCCTAAACGATGGTAAATCCTTCAATACCCGTGGCACACTGGTTGATTCAATGAACAAGATCCACTCGTACATTCTTTGTGGGTGCTCGGAAGGCTACCCACTGGCAGCAACCCACTTGTGTATTCAACCGCAATAATTTCTTTACAGAAGACACACCTCTCCCTCGATACGGCGGATACTCTGGTTCAAGATCTCGTTGAACAAGTCAAACCAATAGAGAACAATGATATTGTATCGCATTACGCTACTCCACCAAACATATTCATACTGATGCATGCATATAATTCACAGTATCATTGGCATTTTGGTTGGCTGGCTCATAGCCCTAAGCTTCCAGACGTTAAAATCAATGTTATATGTCCGGCAACCGAGGCCCACATTCGCAAGGTAATATTGTTGCAAATGATGCTTCTTGATCAAGTTCAAGCTAAACTTTCATCGAGTATTCTCGACAACGTATAATTATGGTTAAAGAGACACCTGAGATCTATCGAAAAATTGTGCAGCCCTATATCAAAAGCTTCCCACCCTCCCGTTTCGAATGGCAGGTTGCAGCCCCAATTCTTTTAGTGCTTGTGCTGATTTTCAAGAGAATGGTAAAAAGGGTTTACAACATTCTTTCCCACACAGTTGAGGCTCACAAAATCCTGTATGAGGACGACTCTCAAGAGGTAGGGTTCGTCATATTACCGGATATGAAATGGGACGCCGAGACTGTCTCTTCGTTGTATCTTGTCGCCATTACTCATGCACGCTCTATCGCTACTATGCGTGATCTCACGAGGGAGCATATTCAAATGCTGAAAGCAATTCGGCGCGAAGCGGGGAAACTTGTTAGAGAGAGGTGGGGACTGGATGGCGAACAATCACTAAGGTTTTATATCCACTATCAACCCTCTTATTGTGCGATCTGCTTCGCTTCTATCCATTATTTCAAACTGATCAGCTGATACCAAAGACCATTTCCACGTTCATATTGTAAACGCGAACTACACTGGGTTCAAAGGCATATGCGTTGGCCAGGCCCATATTCTTGAAGATGTTATATCTCTGGTAAATCCCTCCTACAATATATACCGAGGATTTCCCTTGACGTAATAGCACACATTAGTTGGAGTTATCGCCTGCCACAGGCCCCACGCTACTGTCGAAGATGACTTTCACATACGAATTAGGTGAACACCATGGTCTTTTTCAACCTATGCGTGAGGCGCAGATATCCCTCCAATGACCAATAGCATGTAATCGAGCAATGGATGGAAACGAATCGGAATGTCGGAATGACACGGAGGATTCTGAGCATTATGGCCGCAGCTCTGAGTTAAGGTCTACCTACAAGTCTCTAGTACGAGGCCTGCTCCTCCACTCCTTACAATACTGTACGGATGTAAACGCGACCTGCAGTTCGGTAACGTGCATCAGTGAGAGCGATTTCACGGTGAAGACGGCCTCAGCAACAAGATCCCAGATCACGAGCTGAGATACTTGATTAATTTTAGAGTTATAACATGTCGAAGCACATAGCTAGGAAAGCACAAATTTGCCATTGATGTACTGATCAATTACTCCGTCAGAGAGCCTAAGTAGACTGGGGTTGGTGTTGGAGAGGAACCATTGGCCATGATAATGCCTATCAAGCGTTCTCAGGAATGTATATACAAGAAAGAAAAAAAACACAGAATCAATGTCCATTTTTTGTAGGGAATTATAATTAACTTAAAATAGACATCGAATAAAACCCCAGGCCCAAAATAACATGCCAATATGTAACACTTCTTGATCTATCCAGTGTTACAGCCATGTGATGCACAAGTATCGCTCGGCCTGATTTACCAGCCAAGAAGTGCAAATACAACTGGTCCCCACTCGGCGGCAATCATGCCAATTCCAACATAGACCATCACTTTGGTTAAAACTTAAACAAATGCGTCAGACCTTCAAGTTCAGATTATTTGTCAATGATTTAAGACTGACCATCAGCATCGTAGTGCTTTCGCTTGCTTTCGCGCTGAGAGGAGACACCACTATCCGGATTTTCTGTAGTTACGTTAGTAAAGCCTTTTTCGGGCAGTTCAGGATCCTTTGGGCCTCCGTTGTTAGCGTTGCGCAACTTGAGCCTTTTGTTGAAGCGTGGCAGCGAAGCAGACGCCTGTGAGACCAGAGGGGAGTTTGAGTTTGGCAAGTCAATGACACTGGGAATCGGATGTAGACCCAGTTCGGTAGGGACGTGTTCGTAGTCAGTAGCAGGGGTGTAAAAGCGACGGTTTGGTAGTGTGAAAATATGCGCTGCGAAACGGAAGGTCGGTGGGAGAATGGCATGGAAGACGGCCTTAGCGACAAGACGCCAGACGAAGATGGAGAGAACGCCTAGAAGCACAACACGTGGTGAATTTTCAAGTTAGATAGCATGGCTCAGCACATTATAAAGACTCACCGAAGAATAGCTTCAACCCGCCAAAGACCGACGTCATCGTCCAATCATCCCACAGGGAAACGCTGTTTCTAACAATGAATCCGAAACGAGCTGCATGCCATTGTCCTAAGAAGACGCCTAGGATTGATGACACGAAAGCTATAGAATCTTCGAAGCATGGACAATCGTCGACCGGCTGCGGGTGTTGATTTATCATAAGAATGACTAGTGTAAATTAGCAGCGAAACTTTTCGCAAAATAATCGTAAATACCAAGGGGGATCAAGGTCACAGGAACTACAGCCAGGTCGTAAGGTACTGACTCTAGAAAATGTCACGAGAACGTACCCGACCATCCAGCAGCTGACAACCAATCTTCAATGGCATCTTCCAAGACCCAATACGGTGCCCAGAGGGCTGCGCCTATACTTACACCAGCTACACAGTCCCTGATACTGTGCATGCCACAGTAAAGCCGTCCATAAACAATGCTAAAGAAATACCAGGCAAAAGCGGCTTGCAAGAAATACAGCGTAGTGGAGGAGATGGTGCCAGACAGATACATGCGATAGATAATGGTATGGATGTAAAGGGCGATAGAGGTGCAATTGGTTGAATGAGTGGAGGGAAACCCATATTCCAAATGGTGGTTTCCCATTGCTGGGGAAAATCGACATTTATTTTAATAATTTCAAGATATCGAACTTGATATCGAACTTACTGAGACGTGTCACCGGGGGAGAAAAGGGGCGGGGGGAGCATACTAAGTCTTTGATAAAGGATGACCAGTATACGCCCATGCCCAAGACGGTGACTAACCTATTCTTCTGTTAACACAATGGTCTTACATTAACAAGAAAGGTTCCCTAACCCTCTACCTGTCTTTGCATGTCCAAAAAAGAAGACGGCGGGAAGGAGTGTCATAAAGAACGTGTGTGTACCTAAGGATGAAGTATACACAAAGTAGGCATCGAGCCAATCCGTCCTCACGCGTGCCTGTTTATGTTCTCAGCGAGCGCAATAGGCCGCATGTCCCACTAAGCCTCACCTGCATTGCAGCCAACCAACGGCTCTCAGTCTTTAGACCCTTCATAAGAAGTCTCCTAATGCTCGCTCGCCACCACACCAAGGCCAAATCATAAGCTTCATCAGGCAAAACGCCGGGGCTGGCCTCCAGGACCAGCTCCATGGTCTTTTCAGGAACATGACCATGTGCTTCACCGTTGAGTGTCCGGGCTAGAGGCTCCGGTGCAGGGGAAGACGTACGCGTCGATGGCTCGGAACCTGGTTCTGGGAGGTAAAATTTCCGAGAATCGTCGACACTCGATGGGATATTTGACGACAACATCATTATCCACGCTAAGAGGAAGGTGCGAGGAGATCGTGGTTATTATGGGCTCACGTGAGCCGAGTTCGCTCTGCTTCACCTCCGTTGACTCAGCGGGTAAAGTGTAGCGCCATACGGTAGCGTCCAAGCTTCCTCTAACTATGACCGAACAAGGTGTGATGCTGTCTTCGACACTGTCAATGGTGTCTTATCGACTCATAGAGCGTTTATCAAGGTCATTCCCAGTATGCGGCTGCGGCCGGCGTGCCACTAATCAAGTCTCCCAGCCTTCGTGTTCCTCCTCCAGTACGAAACATACACCGCTAACATTTGAGCCACATGAGGCCTAAACATATCATATCACCTAGGTCGAACTTCCCCAAGATATCCATCCTCTTCCGGAGGATGTCACTGCATATGTGCGTATCATCTCGCGTACGCGGTTCATGATCATACATAACGTGGTCAACTAGTTTGTCTATCCATTTACCCTGGAACCTCATATTCTGACCCTGGAGAGTGCGCGACAGAGTACACTTTCAGCTCATGCAGCACGCCGTGATGCATATTTGCGATCTCGCGAAGAGGAAAAAGAACGTCGGAAACGCGAGGCTCTGCGGCGAATTGCGCCTGGCTTTGAACCTCAAGGCGTGCCTCTGGTCCCTGTTCGTGTGGACAGACCACTTTCTGGAGGAGCTCGCTCCCCCACCGACCCTAATGGGCTTCCGAATCCGCCCAAGTCTGTCATGGATGATCTAGTTGACCAATTGGCTGCTATGGATGCGCGGGCTTCATCCAATCCACCCAACACGAGTGCTAATGCCCCGCACATATCACCCTCTTCATACGTTACTACGTCTTATTCTAATCAATATCAGTGATTCAATCTAATGCATGCAAATTTTGCTTCGAGTGTCCCAGTTCTATACTACTCTTACTTGTCCTTGTTAATTCTGAAGACATGCCATGGAACCGCCTTCACTTGAGAGCGCTGAGATTGAAACGCACTACCTGCTGAGGCCTGCTCTGGTCGCGAAGCGATAAACGCGTCGTGACTATTATATATCCATGATCCAAACAAATCTCATCCAAAACGCGCACGCAGACCTTTTGTGCGACGCCGCGTACGACTGGTATGGTACCAGACTCGCCACTGCTGGTTTAGATCAGAAGCGCGTCAAACATCCTATTGTCACTTTCGTCGCACTAACGCGACGTGCACAGAATCAAAATATGGAGGTTGGACGAGCAGACAGGCGACTGGAGCGTTGAGGAGGAGTGGAAGGTCTGTGGTGGCCAAGTCACGTCTAGTTTGCTCTGACATTGAGTCCAGGCTCACGATGCTGCCATCTCCAGACTGTCTTGGGGTCATCCTGCACATGGTCAATTCATCGCATCGTCTTCGTTCGACCGTACAGTACGCGTGTGGGAGCGCTCCCCCCCTGAAACGAGCGACCATGGTCTAAATAGCATTGGGTCCAGTACGCGCGGCGGTGAGCCGTGGATTGAACGAGCACTCCTTACAGAGGCGAAAGGAAGCGTGCGGTCAGTGCAGTGGGCACCGAAGTGCTTTGGTATGAAAGTGGTACGTGTATCTGGGAGTACCTCTTGTCAACGTCTAAACGTATGCACCCATGTCTAGGCATCTATTGCGACAGATAATCATCTACGACTGTATGAGTGTCTCGAATCAGGGGCTGGCACTGGCCTTGGACCTGCGTCCCTTATGTGGTCAATGTCTGAAGACGTGGACGTTCCATCCTTACCCCTCACTTCTTCCGCATCATCGTCTCCTGCAGAACCTAGTACAGGTTTCGAGGCAGCGCCGACACTATTAGATCCTAGCAGTACACCTCCAATAGCGATGGCTCTATCTACAGCACAAGGCTCTGGCTCCACAAGCCCTTTTACGGGCTCTCCTGGGTTGAATACACCCTCTGCGGGTTTTACACGCCCAGGCACTGGAAATCGTGAAGCCGATGGAGGCTGGGATCTTAGCTGGTGCAAGGATGGGTATTGGGGCGAGGTGTGCGCTGTTGCTTGTGGAATAAATGGACTCGTAAAGGTCTGATTCCTCCTCATAACGCTGGTCAGGTATTTAGAGCAAACGCTTTAGATTGTTCAATTCCCGCCCGCACAACGTCCTAAGGCAGTACTTATTCTCGATCCCAAGCCTTCAAAATCACCTCTCCCATCCGTGAACGACCTCCCACTAAATACCAACTCTCGCGTACAGTCCCAACGTAGCTCGCCCAGCTATGCGCACCAAGCGCAAGTGCGGCGTGGTGAGCGTGAGCGTGAGTATCAACAAGAACCCTTTGCTATCACATCTATCGCGTGGGCCCCATCATGTGGGCGGTCATATCATCTGATTGCTACCGGCGGGCGGGACGGCCACGTCAGAATATGGAAAGTACGCCCGCCACAGCCTGAGGCAGAAGAGTCGGGTGGCGAGACGAGCGGAAACGGGGCTGGATCGTGGAGTGCGACGATAGTGGCGGATTTCGACGATCACAAAGGGACGATCGGGAAAGTGGAATGGAATATCCTTGGGTGGGTGGGATGTATTTTTGTATTAAAGACGATGGATCTCAACCAGAGAACATTCGCAGGACGGTACTGACTTCTGCGGGTAATGATGGAAAGGTGAGGCTCTGGCGATCAACTTATGGAGGCGTTTGGCGACCGATGGGGACATTGGATGTAGTGCAACGCGAAGACACAGCGGGAAGTGGAGATGCAGCTATGGAAGAATGAATGTGTAAATAAAATTTGGACTCATCCATCTTCCTCTGGTGGTAGATTGTCTCAAAAGTAGTCCAAGATTCAAAGCCGGTCTTAGTCACCAGTACAGCCTAATCATACAATCTCAAGGCATGCAAGAACTGATGATTGTGTAAGTGTGGGATATCTATTAAGGCAAATGTTATAACATTCTGCTCACCATTCAATCTCATAATAAGTTACGTCAAAACATAAGTTCATCCCATTCATGCCAACCATTTTCCCCCAGTTTTCTTACTCGTACCTTCTCACCCTCGTCTCCGAAGTATTTTGCGCCATGCCACGCCAGCATTTCTTCAGGTTGATACGGACCGTAAACTTGCGGCTGCTCTTCATCCTGGTTCTGATCCTGTTCTGGCAGCGCCCAACGGTATTCGTACTGCACATTCTGGCTAGGGGGAACCCAATCCGGAGGGACGTTAGCCGCGGCTCGGACGGAACGTAAGAGCTGTTCATATTGGGAAGAATAGATATCGGTGTTGCCCTGAGACATAAGAATGGACGCTAGGTCGGTGATCCGTGTGATTGAATCTTGTATGCTGGTGGCGGAGGGTGGTCGTCCTTGATCGATATCCATCGTGTTCAAGGGCTTTTTGGTGGCGTGGCTGATATACGCACTTTAACTAAGAATAATGTCTTAACGCAATCACATCGACGCACCGTTTGCTTTTATCTTTCTTGGCGGCGACTCCCAATCGTTGCAGCGCCTCCAAGACCGTCTCCCCCCTGCGGAGATATCCTACCAACTCCTTCTCTGCATCTTCTTTATCCACTGCGTCATCCTCCTCCTTTTTGATCCTCTCCTTTTCCTCTCTTTCACGCATCTTTTTATTCCGTCGCGCTTTCTTGATCTCCCGCTCATCCACACCTTCCATCCAACGATCATGCACGCCGTGCGGGTCAAATGTCCGCAAGAACGTGCCGTCTGCGTCGAATTTACCCTCTTCCATCTCCTCGCGCATGTTAAAGCTGCTCAGCTCGTAGCCCATACCAGCTTTTCGTCGCCGTTCCGCGTCATCTTCATCCTCTGGCTCGTCCTCACTAGAGGTCTCATTGGTTGATCCATGCCCCGTTTTCTCATCCGCGAACTCTTGCCCCTCGATATCTCCCAACCTGAGGAACTCCTTTTCCTTCTTCTTTCCCCCATCCTTCTCCTCAGTGTCCTCTTTCTCACCCAATGCAAACATGTCATCGTCCTCGTCTTCATTCTGTTTCGTTGCCTTCTTACGAGACTCTACAACACCTTCACCATCATCGCTGGAATCGGAATCATATCCCTCTGTCTTGACGCGCCCTTTGCGCGCTGCGGATGGATTCTCAAGCGTAGCATCGACCTGTTCCTCGAAATTCGCTGGATCTGATCCTGGAGACGCGAATCGTGTACGCTTTTGTTTGTGGGTACCGTTTGCGCTGGAAGTGGAAGGCTCGTTGTTTCCAGCTGCCCGTTTTCGATTAGATTTTGGTGCCATGAAGGAGATGGCTGTGACAAGTGATGTGTCACAGAAATTGTGACGCTTCTTAGAAATGCGCATGAAACTATACCCTGGTGAGGGAGATGTCTTAATGGTAAAACCACTCATTTACTATGTCTACCTTGACTGTTAACGACCAAAACATTAGCTTTGCCTATTTGGACAGTGGTCCTCTTCAGAACGATACTTATGTTACTTTGTTCCTCTTGCATGGACACACGTTTTACTCTCCAATTTTCCAACACCTTTTCCCCTTTGCTTCTAAATACAACGTACGAATTGTCGCTATCACCCGTCGTGACTATTCTGGCTCCACTCTTTTCACATCGGCCGAGCTTGATGTTCTTACTAGTAGGCAGGAGCCCGGGGACATTGGAGTCAAGACCAATTTCCTGAAAGAAAGATCGAAAGAAATCGCTTCCTTCTTGGATATATTTATTCAAAAAAATAAGTTACCCAAGTCCGATCCAACTGGAAAGCAGGGCGGGGTTGCTCTTCTAGGCTGGTCGCTGGGAAACGTGCAGGCCCTGGCTGTCGTTGGGCTCGCACAACATTTGCCTAAGGACCTAGTGGATCACCTGGAGCCTTACTTCCGTACTCTGGTTTTGTATGGTGAGTAGGCCGTCTCCGAGTGGGGCTCGCGCTGAAATGCATATTCCTTTTACTATAGAATGTCCCTACCATTCTCTCGGGTTTCCTCCACCACAGAAATCCTACCACCCTCTCCGAGACGCCTCTATTCCTATAGAGGAACAGACTGCACGGTTTAACTCATGGGTCTCAGGGTACTTCCAGCATGACGGCCTCGCGTACCGTAACGCCTCCACTCTGTCATATGCCAAGCCATCGCAGCATAGGCGTCCGACTACAGATTCACTTTCTCCGGAGGAGCTTGCTTCTCTTACGGACTCAGCACCTGGCCCCCGCTCCGAGGACCCATTCTTTGTAGGCTCAGATCCTAAGATGATGGGCCATGTTAGGGAAGAAGTGTTCTTCCCGAGCAAGGTCGTATGGCCCAAGTTGAAAATAAACTCTGTGTGGGGAGAAGAGACCACGTGGAGCATCCCCTATGGGTCATGGGTATTGGAGGACTACGTGCGAGAGGAAACATCCAAAAGTCGGGGTCAGCTGCGACGGCCATTAGCTATTACTCCGGTAAAGGGTGCAAATCACTTCGTAAAGTCAACTGTTCTCGCTATCTTTATTCAAATTTAATTTTGGCGTATTTAGGCACACTGGGATGACCCCGAGAAACTGATGCAGGTGCTCGCCGACATGCTCTCTTCTTGAGAGTGTTCCGCCACAGTACTTAATTTTACGTTTTAAACATTATCCAAAATTCCACATGTCACATGCAATACACTTCATTCTCCTTGTATTCAAATACATCAAGTTTTTATCCCTATCAGCTCGTGAGGGGGTGTACAATGGTCAAATTACTGATGCCTTTGCATCTAACCAAACCTAGATCTAATACGTTGATGAGAAAAGTCACGGTTTCGAGTCGCAAGCAATGTTACCGCCTACAACGGTACGGTAATGGGTCCACCTAATTAAATAGCGCTGTGAAATTCGCTGGTCCTCCTTCGATTGTCATTCTCGGTGTTCTTGAACAGTCTTAGCTCGAAGTCATGGAGCTCACGAGGAGCCTTTATGTTAGCAGCTCCTGCAGCGATTTTTTTTTCATTGCGAGATCTTTCGTATTATCTTGAGAGTAGAAGGAGCCAGGCATGCACTCGTGGGGGAGTGTAAGAATGGATGCCTTTCCGTAAGGATTTAGAGATTTAGAAAATGCTCCCTGGCGGTATGTATAATGCTAAAATGAATAATGTCGCCCACATAGGGATCGGCACTGTACCGTACCGTACCGGCACCCGTAAAGTGACGGCTGGCTTACGGTCACGGGCCGTCACCGTAAACCAGCCGTCACCGTACCTTTGGAGGTGATGGACGGTTACGGTACGGGTGTGGGACGGCCATATACGGTAATACAGCTACTTCAAATGCTATTAAAATCAGTGAATCAGGGCCTAAGTACAAATAGCTGCACAAGTTAGATGCAATCTCTGCTTTAAAAATATCAGAGTGCGAATGGTTTCTGAGACTCCTGGTACAACAGGTGAGAGGGAAAAAAGGATACAAATGTATCCATCACACCTTGCGTTCCTCGCGGTCAACATCTACAGGATTGTTGGAACTTCCAACACCTGGCGCCACCAATCCCTCAGTTGTCTTCATTCATTTTGCTGGTGGCAGGCATAGGGGGCCAAGGTTTGGGGATATGTGATGATAATTCCGGTTTGGCTCCATTTGTTGGATCCAGTAGTCATGAGGACAGAGTGTGCGCATGCACCAATGAGCGAAGAGGCTTCGTGTTTACTGCCAATTTCTCATGTCGCATGGAGCGTGGAATCTGCTGCAATCACTGTAAGCTGCTGGTGACCTTACAGTGCCTCAAGACCCACCTTAAAAGCAAAATTTTCCCCACCATACTAGACATGTATGGGTGCAGACCATTCGGCGTTCAGTGGTATGACACCATTCAACCTGAACGGTGTCATGATCCTCTGGCCAAATGGTGGGTATCAGCAGCTCACTGAACGGGACCAATGACTTCACACGTTGGGTAACTTACCTGGAGGTCACCTACCGGTACATGTCGGTTGGACAACTTCACAGTTGTAACCGTGAAGTCGATGTGAAAGTCGATGTGTCAGTGACAAGGTCACGCTCACATCAGTGAATCGGCCCTGGCAACCTGCGAAAGCACCTGTCTTACAGCCATTGATAGCTGTAAGGAACGATACCATATTGACCTGCTGCAGATGGGGTACAGTTACAGACTGTCACAGTGCAAGCTGTAGGACAGGTACAGCACCATACACCGTATTATGGCACCCATATAAACTGTCTTACGGTGATGGTGCCGATCCCTATGCCCACATTACAAATGTGTCACCAGGTTCCAGTGCCTGTCCCATGCAACAGAAGTAGTGTTGTTGGCGAAAGTCACCAGTTTCACCGTGCCAGTGTGGCGAAACTGGCAATCGCCATTGCCAGTCAGCCTCCTGGTCCGAGAGTGTGGCGGAACCTGGCAAAACCTCAAAATGGTACGCAATCAATTCCCACAACGGATATGCTTATAGTATACCAATGTGGCCAGTATAGGCCGCCTAGTAGGGCTAATTTACAGTTCTTATATAAGGTTCTCGGTCAGAGAAAATTTACTACGATCACACAGTCACTCCTCTGCCATGAGTGAAAAGCCCAAAGGAGGGCAGCCACTGAACAAAATCATGATCTCAAGGCTTACTTTGCTGGTAAAAGCTTATTTACCAGGGGTTCGAAAAACGCATGGGAGTGGTGGGAGCAAAGGGCAGTGACATTCAAGGAGCACCCCCTTAAAAGCATAGCTGTCATGATATTCAGCCTAGTACCGCACACTTTTCTCGAATCTTGGGGGTATTCAAAGCATTCCCTCCAATCTCACTGTGGAAAACTTTGAGTGGTTGGGTAAACTCCATAGTCACTACACTGCTATCCTCATTCAAGAAGGTCTGCTAACTAAACGTCAACACACTCACATGCATATGTGGTCCAGGGGAGGTATTAATGTTGACCTGGCACAAGAACTCGAGCAGAGTCTGGTGCTTCCTGTGAGCACAGAGGAGATTCTGGAGCCGTTGTATGGCCCTGAAACCTTGACAACGGCCAACCTAGAAGCTGCATTCAATGAACTCAATGCAGAGAATACAGAAGGCTCACCATATGATGCTGAACTCATTGGTTACAATGTCAATGTGATGCAACACTATGAATTGGAATGAGTCGCCGATGTTTTCAATGGGGTTATACCGGTCATGCAGGAGGAAGAATCGAGTTCATTGTGTAGTCACGATGGGAGTGTGTCAAATTTCAACTTGGGAGCATTGTTGAGAGAGGCAGGAGTGGCAGATTAATAGGATAGCGTATATACATCACTACATACCAATACAATGTTTTGCCGGTTTCGCCATCATGGCAAAACAGTTGGCAAAACCACTTTCCCCAATTGCCGGCAATACTTGCCCTCTGGGAGTTTCACCCACAGCCCTAAACAGAGGCCCTGTTGTATGTTTTAGCTACTCCTCAACAGCTCCATTAAATTCTATAAAACACACTTCCTCAGGAAGCTAAGCTTCAGGAGTGTTTGGAAAAATTGTCAAAACAACCAATACACCATCCCATCTCTACAAACATCACTATTTGCAATATGGTCACTAGTCTGGACTTTTCCACTTCACATGATATGGATAACATGCATATGTGAGTGATAGGAGACTCATTCTTGCTTAATTGTAGTTCTGTTAATGTAGTACAGTACAGTGTGATCAGAAACAGAGACATTCATGTGGGTATTTTAGTCAGAACACCAGACAATATCACACATGCTTTGGAAACAGATAATGGACTATGAAACTTTGTTCTATTGTTGTATTTGCAGTCCAATTGCACCACTCATTTTCAAGCAAATTTAAATGTCCATATTATTATCTACAGAGAGATCAGACAGCAATGAATACTGTCTTTGTGTGCTAGAGACCTCAGTCATTGATGGGGTGCTAGCCCCTGACATACCTGTGCTTTTGGCCACATACCACTTGCCTTTGACCTTGTAGAAGTGTACTAGTAGCTTCAGAAGGCTAGATATCAAGCTAATAATTAAGAGGATAACATACATCAATCCAAAAATGTAGCTAGGGAGGGCCATAATTTAAGCCCACCAGGAATTGTTGCCAAGTATGCCATTTAAGATGATTATGGTTCTGTCAATGGTCTGCTCATGAGGGTGATAATTTAGCTGAACTATACAGATAATTACAAAGAGCATGGTCCTTGGTTCGTACAATTTGGTGCAGCAGATGTGTGGCAACTAAAAGTTGCGACGGATATTTGTGGGCGTGCGTCACAAAAGGGGTTTTGGTGACGGATTTGTGATGTGGGACGACATTATTAGGTCGTGCATGTATAATCTCCCGACTGATTCCGGTGGTATTCATGACGAAAACATCACGTGACCCTATATATAATATATTTCTTCAATCTTGACATGCCGAAGGCATCGAAATCATCTGCAACCTCGGGGACTCGTAAAAAGCATGCTAGAAAGGCTGCGGAACCTGGGTCTATCATTATCCCTCAGAACGTGAAGTCCAAACCATCCAAGAAGGAGATCAAGAAGGGACTTGCGCCACCTCCCAAGAAAAGCTACATTCCTCCTTCAAAATTAAAACCTGCACCGCTGCAAGCAGACCCGCTTGATAGTCTTGGTTCACTTTTACCCGCAGATCTTATCGTTATACTACGAAGACTAGCGAAGAAGGATGGGGTCACTAAGAGTAGAGCCTTGGAAGAATTGGAAGGTTGGATCCGTAGAGCAAAGGAGGATAACGACTCTAACATAGGTTATGACAACATTCAATTTCTGGTGCTGATGCTCCCTGTTTGGGTATGTCACATACATTGTGTTGACTTTTTGCTCATTCATTTCCAATTTCATGCAGCTACACCGTTATCCAGGATTATGCGTACACCAATCCAGGCGCATACGTCAACTTTCCGCCTCCTTACACGCTTTGCTATTAGATATACCCGCTGTGAGGTCCGGTATGATCTCATTTCTGCAAGATACAGGACCGGAAACACAGGTGTCACACATTTTGGGATCCTGGTGTCTTAGCGCATGGGACATCGATCGAGGGGTGGCTGCGAGAGGTTTAAAAAGTTGGAAGGATGCTTTATCTGTGAGAATCGGTGATGCACCATCAGATCCGGCATCCACACTTGCGGACTCGTCGGTGCAATTCATCTTGGACGAATCCATACTCTCACGTTATATTCTACCTTTTATCACAACGACGATAATGGACCCCGCCTCTACGTTTGCGACGCTTAACCCTTCTTCATTTTTGACGTCGGGTGAATCTCCTGGCTCAAGCCATTACGGGACCCCACGGCGCGGTTCCTCTACGCCTACCGGGAATCCGTCTGGCTTGTCTGTTCGTCGAGCATTGTTCGGAGAAGACCTGACACGTCTTACCACCAGAGCTGAAGATGATCCCGAATCTGTTGAAGATAAGAATGCTCGACTACGGGTAGGTGCGATGGGCGCGCTTAGATGGGTCTTCGGTACGCTCAAACACTCCGTATAATTAGACCCGATATATCCGGTATTTATGCTTATTGATAAGATACATGCGTACCGACTGCAACCATCGTTACTTCGTTGCACCCACTTATTTCATCTCCGACATTTTGGACCATATTACACTATGCAGCTCATCCACCATTCCAAGCCGAGGAAGCTTCATTGCCTGATACATCGGAAGGATTTGGAACCAAGCAGACTATTGTGCGACGTGCAGGATGGGGTATTGTCCATGCTCTGGTAGGAAGTCACCGATCAAGCATTAGAGATGAAAGCTGGGGAGGGTGGGTTAATCAATCAGAACAGAACGAACAGGCTTCCAACTTCCCTTCGGCATTGGGACTCATATCGTCAGCTATACTTCGCTCGGCCTTCGTAGAACCAGATCCAGTCGTCAGGTCCAGCATGTGGGAGCCCTTGCTCATGTTCTTGACGAGTAAGTTTCTGATTCAGGATCTTTCTAAGCCTGAACATCGGTTTTTTTTTTTGTTTCTGTAGAGATCAATAATGCATGGGTTCTCAACCGTGGCTATGAACACCCTGCTTCTTTCGTAAAGGCGCAGGCCGAGGACGAAAGCGACAGCTCATCTGAGTCTTCGAAATCTGTGAATGAAACAGGACTGGAATTATCTCATCCCCATCCTCAATCAGAGGAAGAGACGCCGAACTTCGCCGCTTATGCCGAATTTCTTTCATTCCTCGGTTTGGGATGTAACGGCTCTCCAATTCAAGGCTATCCCACTATACTTGTTATACTTTCCACAATTCCTAATGAGGTCCGTATCCACCATTCTAGCACTACACATGCTGATCTAATTTAATGTGTTAGATCTTGTTTCCTAGTCTAACTGCTCTATCTGGATTTTTTGACGCCTTGTGGTCGGCCATCGATGGACAAGCAGTGGGTGCTCTCTCATCCGACCGCGCCCGAGGCTCAGAAGCATTCCTAAGTGCATGGGGAGAGTGCCTAGTATGGACAGCTGGCAAGCTCGTCAAGGGCAGTGAGCTGTTTCATCCTACTGAGGACAGCGAGCAGCGTAACTCGGCCTCCAATGCGTTCACGGGTGATATGTCGCCGAAGGAAGTCTCTCGTGCCCTTGTGAACGCACAGTTCGATAAACTTGTTGGCGAACTTGGAAGCACGTTCCGGATCAGCGCAAATGCTGCTGGTATCAAAATCGCAACTGTATTAGAGAAGATGGAGACCCTTGGTCCAGGTCACTCATTTATATCCTATATTTTTATTAAGAATAATTCTAACCCTGAGCTCTAAATTCAGACTTACTCGATGAGCCGTGGAAACATATTTCTAAGTACGCAAGATCTACAATAGCTAATTCAATCGACGAATCCTTGGGAAAATTTGCACTATCATTCCTTGTATCCTTGTATGAACATCTACAATCTGATGTATCGAAATGTGCGGTAGAGAAGCTCCTATTAGACATTGCAGAGGAGGTGGTAAGAAGATGTCAAGGGGAAGCCTCTCAGAAGGAAGGACAGGAGACTAATAGTAATGAATCGGAGCTACTAGAATATGGAAGAGTTCTGGAGGTGTTGTTGGAACAATTCGGAACCACGCTCGGACGGGAGGAAGGCTTTGTTCAGGTAAGCATCAGGCTAGTTATTGATGCAGCCTCAATTCTTGATATTGTCTTCATATAGCTCCTCGATAATCTCATAACAACGAAGTTACCGTCGCTTATTTCCCGACCTTCTCTTATACTGTCGTATCTCAAACACATTGAGGATGTTGCTCATAGGCTTACAATATGGCATCTTCTCCTGGACACTCTTGGTTCATCATCGGCATTTGAGCTGAACAAAAAAGTCGAAGTCTTGGATTATTTTCTCGACGCTGTCAATAAGGACTCTCTGGAAATGTGGGCCAAGCCCCAAGGGCAGGAATTACAAGGGCTAGCAGGGGATGTATTGGCTGATGCGCTTAATGGCGACACTGCGTCATTAAACTTAATTGTTAAACTTCTGCAAATGCCAGGTGATCTGAATCATTTCATACAAGTCACTCAATGTTTATATTTTGATGCGCAGGGCCATTCATCCACATTACCACCGTACAGAGCCTGCTCGCCTCCGTGGTCATCACTCTGGGATCTCATCTTGAACCGCTTTTCCGACAAGACGAGCCTGTCTCTGTACGAGCCTTAGGCGGCCCGTTGAAATTGCTCCTCACTTTCGAGCGTAATGCACCCATATCCGAGTTATCAAATCTCAGCGATATCATGCCCCAAGTATTCACCTTAGCATTTGTAATGCCGCACTCCTTTTCTCTTGAAGAAGAGATTCAAGATGTAGCGAGACAGTTATGGGAAACCTGGCGGGATCGTACCGAAATTCAACCACGCAAAGCAGTCACTGTGGAGGTGAAGCGGCTCTTAAAGGCTTTGCTTTTGGATATCAACGCCCGTCCACGGTGTGTGTTTTCGCTTTGTGGCTATCAGGGTTTCTCAGTCTATATTCAGACCTACGGCAATACTCCGTGCGCTCCCACATGTTGCCCTTGAGACGAGTGCACAAGCTGTGATTGATATAATTCCTACTGTAACTGAATTTGGTGTGCTGCTATCTTCCACATCTGTCGATCCTATCGATACTTCCCTCGCGATCATTGAGCCTCTCGCTCCCACCTTTGTCACTAGGACTAACGCCAAGCGATCTCTCTGGAATACCAAGTTCGATAGCTCTGGATTCTCTCCTTATGCAAGAGCTGTGAGTGCATGGTTACACGTTCTTACCGCCGATCGCCATCTCGCGCGAGAAAATATGTGGGCATTGCAACATGCTCTAACTCTAGCATTATTCGCAAGTGAGATCTTGCAGGTCCCGGAAGCGCAGAGCCCTGTCTTCGATGGCCAACGTATAGCAGACTCGGAGTTAAGGGAGATAACACGTTTGACGCAACAGACGGCAGCATTTCTACTCGCTTCAACAGGAGAAGGATCTTGGCATAAGGATGTTGTGGACGTATTATCGGGAAAAGGTCATCCCGACGGCTTGGATTCCGTGGGGCAATTCGTTCAAGCTGTGTTTGAACAGTCAAAGCTTCATGATACCGTGCGCGATTCGCTCGTCCTTCATACAGTGCTGCAGCATGTGTTGCGGAATGCGACAAAGGAGGATGCCGATAGATGGATAGATTTAGCTCGAGGAGTCGAAGCGCCAGGTGTGATCGGTTTGTGGAATCTCACGAAGACAATATGTTGACTTTGAGTCTAGCTTTGCAAACATCTTTAGCGGTATCTCTTGCGGTCACCGAGTTTGCTCCGGAACCACTCAAATTGGATCGCTATCGTAACGAACTCGCGAGCAAGATTACTGGCGTTTCTTCGAGCAAAGTCAACACTAGTGGACTCCGATTGTTACGCTGTTTATCGGCGGTTGCTCCTAATCCTGAAACAGACATTATCTTCCTGCCCCAGCAAAGAGCGGTGTATCTCGTACAGACTTTGCAGGCTTGGATAGGTTCAGACGATGATTTGAACGAGAGTGTTGAAAATGAAATTACGCTCATACTGTTTAACCTTGCACCTATCCTGCAGAATGTCCAAGGCGCGCATTGGGAATTTATAATGGACCTGATGGAGAGCAATATCGAGGTCAGGATAATTAACCGTACGGCATGCTCAGAATTAACTGGATTACAGAATGCATCGTTTGAGGATGCGGATAGTCTCGTCATACTGTTCAGAACCCTGAACCTGATGATGAGCATTCGAGAGCTGGCATCTTCAAACAAATATCTAAAAGAATTATGGAATCAACGGTCTAAAGCTATCCTTGTGTTAGTTCGCGACCTTCTGACGGCGAAGCCTGGTTTGTGCCTTTAGTATCTCATTGGATACACTTTAACATCAGATCTAGATCGAACGTCACTTTCTATACCTCGAGCGCTGTGTCGAGAACAAGCATTATCAATCGTGCAAGGATTGCCTGAGTCTCTAATGGACGAGGATACACTGTCGAATGTAAAGAGTTCACCCCGGTAGATCTCAATGGGTTAAACTAACGCTCATACTTATAGATGTGCCATCTTTTGATTTATCCATCCGTTGATAATCAAAAAATGGCTTATCAAATCCTGCAGCAAGCTGCTGCCAAAAGAACCGAGCACCTGGTCCTCGAAGCTGGTGTTGACTCAGAAAATACGGCCATTTTCGACCTCCCTCGCGAGCTCATACTATTACTTACAAGCGTCCTAAACTTCGATGATGCCAATGGTCAAGACCCATTAACGTACTTCCTTGGTTGGATGCTCACTTTCGACCTCTTTGCCGATGCCGTAAGCGCTCTTGTTTTATTCCTTTCATACTTAAACTTTGCATTGTGTAGTCCCTCAAGGTTAAGACAGCTTATGTTGATCAACTACGATCTTTGGATCTCATCGGTAGTTACTTCTTACCCAGCATTTTTGAAACATTAGGCGTGGGATCCAACAGAAGTCCGTTCAAACTGGACCCATGGGTTGTAGACGAATATTGGCTACCATGTGTGCATCGCCTCGTTTGGCTTTACATATTGACACTTACTTCACTCCAACAGTATACGATGCTAATGCCCCTCAAAGTTTGCAGCTACTTGCAGCCCACGTTTACTATCGAGCTCTACTTACTGTACCATCTTTGATTCGAACGTGGTGGGAAGACTTAAAGGATCGCCAACTATCAACGGCAATCACTGCCTTCACCTCGTCTTACTTCTCCCCTGTTCTCATCGCGTCAGAGCTCGTACACGTTAAACCTTCACATGCCGAAGAAGAGGAAGAACCGCTCATGGATGAATCTTTCAATGTCAAAGTGGCCTTGGCGATCAACGAGGTCACAGCGACTTTCAACGTAGATGATCAACAAATGGAGATCGCAGTTAAGCTGCCGGTTGGGTACCCCCTAAAAACTGTCGAAGTCAGGCCGATACGACGAGTTGGGGTGCCAGAGAAAGTGTGGAGAAAGTGGTTGTTTGCTGTACAACAAGTCGTGACTTCGCATGTGGGTCTTTTGAAACGAATCTCCTGTTTGTCGATACTGACATAAGGTGATCGCCTTAGAACGGCCGTATTGTCGACGGACTCGCTCTGTTTAAGAGGACTGCCAGTTTACACTTTGAAGGCCAAGTGGAATGTGCTATATGCTATTCGTAGGCTTATATGTTACTGGATCATTCTTACGATCTAACATTGCCCTGTAGGATATTGCACGTTGTAGACAGGTCACTTCCTACGAAACCATGCAAGACGTGCAAGAATCGTTTCCATGCAGGCTGCTTGTACAAGGTATGTTTTGATCACAATGAGATGGGATAAACCTGCCTAGTTGAGCTGACTGCCGCTGTTTGTAGTGGTTCAATACAAGTCACGCTTCAAGCTGTCCATTGTGTCGATCAGATATCATGTGACATCGCCCATCACTGTGCCCGATGTATCTCCAGAATGTTTATTGCCTAGGTACTACTAAAACTGAATTCCTCCTACGACATAAAAGGATATATCACGATGTTATTCCGCCCCTTGTGATATTTTCTACAAGTCTTTCCTTACACCTTGTATGACTCTAGGTTGACACCTGCCTCTAACGGCTCATCCAGAACACCATTCAGCAAGTTGCGCGCGGCAAGAGATGCCATTCCCATCCTCGTTTCAAACGTGGCACTTCCGATATGAGGTAGCACAATACATCTGTTGGGTTTTTATTAAGGAAGGAAGTAATCTGGAAATGAAGAACTATCACGCAGTCTTACTTCGGTTCCTGTATCAAGGGATGATCTTTCGGGACATTCGGTTCGCCTTCAACTACGTCGAGGGCTGCACCAAATATCTTTCCTTCTTTGAGCGCTTGCGCAAGGGCGTCGCTATCTACCAATCCTCCGCGTGCTGCGTTTACGAGGATTGCTGAAGGTTTCATCAATCGTAAGAACTCTGTAGATATTATATGGTACGTAGCAGGCGTCTGTGGGGCAAGCACAAACAGAACGTCACTGTGCGCAGCCAAAGTGGCGACAGACACGCAACAGCGCGCCGAGGAAGCGAAATCAGGTGTGCTTGGATCAGGCGAGTCTGAAAGACTCGGAGATGAAGAATTAGTATATATTACGCGAGACAATCCGAAGGCGGTCAGGCGATGGGCAGTGGCTTGAGCGATGCGTCCAAATCCCAGGAATCCTGCTACTTTAGAGTGTGTGAGACTGGAAGATGTAGAGAGGGAAGACTCGTGGGGGGTTCTAGAAACAACAGCTGAGGATAATTGAGGGCCACAGAAACTGAAGGGATTCCACGGATAATCAGGCCACTGAAAAGAGGTTCAAAAGTATAATAGATTGACTTAGTAAACACTCACTTTGCCTTCTTGAGCAACCTGAACCGAAATACCAGCATTTCGCGATGCCATAAGGGAAAGCATTATGCAGAGATCTGCAACTAGAAATTGAGGAATTAATTTGATCCCTGAACACGAGAGGTCTTGGAAGTATGACGAACCTGCTTCCGTAAGAACATCTGGCGTATATCCCAGCTTGATTCCACGCTTCGCGAGAGCGGGAAGTGACACGTGTTCTGAATGATATAAGGGAAAGGACGATGTAGCTATGGGAAACGTGCTGTACCGTGCCCAACGGACATCGTCGAAACAACCTTCAGGGATGGTCCAGCTGTGAGACGGAAGATATATCAACTTTGACTCAGAGATTGGTTAATAGCAGACCTGTATCCAGCAATTCCTCATCAACCTGTGTATCAATCCCCATCAGAGCTTTTAAGTCAGCGAGAGATGGAGGAATGACCTTATCAGAAAACATTACAATGATGCCTGTCGCACCCTGAATATGCTGAAGAAGCCAAGCACGGCTCGCTGGAATGGGTTCAGACCAGACTAGAAGCTTTCCGGTGGCTCAATACACTAGTCAATAACGCGACATGTAAGCTCACATGCAGGCGTAGATCGGCGCGGAGGATGGAGAGAGCCTGCTCTCCGATATTGCGTGTTATTACAATCTTCTGGGTTTGGGGCATATTTGAGGCAGTTTATTGTTGTACGCCACAGACGAATATGTTATCTGCTGCTTGGAAGCGGTAGAAAAAGCCGAACGATGGAATAGGTAAACGTAGTAGTAGGTTGTCATGGAACGGCATACATGGAATGTACTGATCAGAAATAGCGGTTTAGGTGCAATAGAAACGTCGGGCAGGAGTCAAAGACGGCAAGAACAAGTAACAATCTCCCAGTCTGTTCACGTCAGGGTCACAGGCGTGACTTTACCGCGTGACTCAATCACGTGCGTCTCTTATTTTTCTTCCTACACGAGCTGGCGACTCTGTTGTAGCTGTTCTCTTTTGCTCATTACGCCAATCTCAGGTCGATATTTTGTAGCTACCAATGACGAAATACATCGTTGTTGCTGGAGGTGTTATCAGTGGTATCGGGAAGGGTGTTATTGGTGCGCTGCACTCCCTTCCCCGTGAATGCGGCTCTGATGGTAGACACATTCTCTCGCATGTCTGCCTTATTCTCTTGTCCATATTGATGCGTGCATTTGGATTGAAAACACAATAATCATTTTATTCTCGTGGCCAACATTTACACTATAGCCTCGTCAACAGGTCTTCTTTTGAAGACCACAGGTTTAAAAGTCACCGCAATCAAGATTGATCCTTATATGAACATTGATGCTGGTACCATGCGGCCGACGGAGCATGGTGCGTGTTACGACTAAAGAGAAGCCACCATCGTAAATTGTCTTGTTCGACACCGGACAGGTGAAGTCTACGTCTTGAACGACGGCGGAGAAGTGGATCTCGACTTAGGAAATTACGAACGCTATCTAGATGTCACCTTGTCTCGAGATAACAATGTCACCACTGGGAAGATATATCGAGAGGTGATTGAAAAGGAGGTGGGTAGGATCCTGTCGTAAATGAACGGTCCCCTCACTGTGTTGTTACACAGAGACGTGGCGACTATTTAGGAAAAACAGTTCAGGTTCGGTACCTTACATTCAGTGATGTTCGACAATTCATGTTTCACCGCAGATAGTGCCTCACCTCACCAACGCCATTCAAGATTGGATTGAACGCGTCTCCAAAATCCCCGTGGACGATACTGGTGAAGAGCCAGACGTATGCATAATAGAGGTGTGAGGTCAACTGTAATAGTCCTTTTTGTCTAACTCGCTATTAATCCAGCTCGGAGGAACTGTAGGAGACATTGAATCAGCTCCGTTTATTGAAGCAATGCGGCAGTTTCAATTTAGGATGGGACGCGAGAATTTTGCCTTCATTCACGTTAGTCTAGTTCCCGATATTCACGGCGAACAAAAAACGAAGCCAACTCAGGTATGTAAAACTTGGTATATTTTTTTTCACGTTTACAGATTACCATAATACACTGCGTTAACAGGCAACTATCCGAGACCTGCGAGGTCTAGGACTTAGCGCTGATATCGTGCGTTAACGGGTGTTTTGAACAGTTAGGACACATACTTATTGAGTTTAGGTCGCCTGTCGACTTATTGCGCCGCGTCCACTGGATCCCCAAACTAAGCAAAAGATTTCGATGTTTTGTCACGTCGACGTCGAGCAGGCACGTCACGAAAGTATCACATCATGCATGCCATGTGACAATGCCAATTTATAGGTGATGGGCGTCCATGATGTTTCTTCAGTATATCATGTTCCACTGTTGCTCGAATCGCAGGGTCTAGTAGGCTTTTTGACGCGGAGACTGCAGTTGGCTAAAATCGAAATACCACGAATTGGAATCGAGCGTGGACGCAGTCTTCACCAAAGGTGGAAAGAATTGACCAGAGGGTACGACTGCCCGCCTCATCCCCCCAAAAAATATATTTACCTAGGTCTGCAGTCAAGAGCGACTCTTTGATTCTGTGACTATTGTCATCGTGGGCAAATACACCGTCCTTAAAGATTCGTATGCATCTGTTATCAAAGCACTTGAGCACTCGGCATTCCGATGTAATCGCAAACTCATTTTGCAGGTTCAGAATCTGCAGCGTTTCCTTTCCATTTTAATTGACTACCGCATTTACTTAGTGGGTTGAAGCGGAAGATCTGGAGCCTGAGATGCAGTCAGAGAGTCCTGTCAAATTCCATGATGCGTGGCGGGCTGTTGTCGGCGCCAAGTACGTTCCTTATCCCTACGACTTCGTTGGCTCCTTGGTGATTAAATCTCTGTAGAGGCATTCTTGTTCCCGGTGGCTTTGGGACTCGCGGGACAGAGGGCATGATTCTCGCCATCAAATGGTCTCGAGAACAGCAAGTACCATTTTTAGGTATTTGTCTTGGTTTCCAAGTCGCTGTTATCGAATGGGCACGCAACGTATGCGGCTTGTCAAGTTCGTGATCAGTTCTGTAGTTTTGGATGGAAGCTGACAATCCACAGATGCTAACTCTACGGAGTTAGTGAGTGATACGCCTGATCCTGTCGTTATTTACATGCCAGAGGTATCGCGCACGCACCTGGGCGGAACGATGCGGTTGGGCTTGCGCCCTACCGTATTTGAATCAGATGCAAAGCCGTGGTCGCGGCTCCGGAAGCTTTATGCTGGCAGTGATACAGTCTGGGAGCGTCATCGACATCGCTACGAGGTCAATCCGGAGTATGTATCGCGCTTCGACGAAAGTGGACTTACGTTCGTAGGCAAAGACGAACTGCGCGTGAGAATGCAGGCTATTGAATTAAAAGGTGAAATGGATATTCATGAAGCATTTCGATCGATGTGTTGTTAACAGTTGCTTCTTTTGTAGATCACCCCTACTTTGTTGCCATGCAGGCACATCCCGAATTTTGCACACGACCGCTCAACCCGTCTCCTCCTTTCCTTGGTTTTGTCTCAGCGGCCTCCGGAGTGTCTGTTCTCGCCGAACAGATAGCATCTCAGCTTGCTACCTTCAAACCGCCTCATCCGGAAGGTTCTATGATTTCTGATGCCGCGCTCGCTAGAGGCTCACAAGAACACTTCACCGAGGGTGATGCTTCGGACCCCGCGAAGAAGGAGAACCATAGGGACGACAAGGTAACTGCAAAAATGCAGAAACTTCAAGAACGGATCCTGCAGCTTGAGAATAAAATCAAGGATCTGGAGGAAGCCTCTGAGTCAAGCGGATCTGAACAAGCGTTTAAACCTACGGCGAATGGTCGGAGACCCTGATCGCAATCTATATATTTCTACGCCATTGGTTGGATCGTGTTAGAAAAGGCTGTTGCCAATTTAGCAAGAGAAATAGATTTGTTTAGATACTATCATCCACATGCATTACTGTATAGTTACATAGATGGACAATCAATGTGCGACAAGACATGTAATTTTCGTTGTCACTAATGAAACGAGCGTGCCAGGAACTCTATCACGTCTGAAATGGGGAGTGGTGTATTGATCTAGCCAGCATGAGGGAAAACAGATGATGAAATAGAAACCATACTTACGAATCGATACAGGATTAACCTCGCTCTCTCAGACCATATCCACCGCCGCCTTGGTTGCGCTGACCCCTGCCAGTGAACCCACCACCACCACCATGCCCTCGGTCACGCGACTGTCGCTCACCACCATATCCTCCATCGCGCGATTCTCGTCTTCCGCCATCACGCCATCCTTGTTCACTGGAGTCACTCGACCCGAAGCCACCGGACCGGCGTGGCGGCTCATCCATCCATGAGGGTTCTTTACGTTCCATGTGTGCTGGTGGTTGCCGTCTATTTGTGTTATATCTCCCAGTCCGGAACTCTTCTGGGTTAGAAGCGGGGTCATTGGGGTCAAGCTCTTGCAGTGTTCGAGCCCAAGAAGGGGCTTGTTCGATACGGCCCTTGAGACTTTGACGACCTCTGCCTGACCACGGTGAGCTGGATCTCGGGGCGTTGCCGCGGCGGTCAACTTCGTATGAACGGCCGAATCTTTTTGTTCGGCCATCAGAAAACCCAAGGCGTTGCAGGAAACTTTCTGACACGTATGGAGGCACAGGCAGACCGCACGCCTCCGTCGTCCAGTCCTTACATCCTTGGACAATAACACCTTTCTGGACGCGAAGTTCAGGTGACTTGGACATATAGTACCCAAGCATGGATGCGAACGTCTCCTTAACTGCCTCCTCGTCAAGCGATGGAAGAATTGAGTCTACGGCTGCAGGAATGTTTTCTAATAATTTGGCTTGACCGTTGGCGTATATTTTGGGCTTATTCCTATCCAACCGCGAAGAGACTCCGGTCGGTGCAACGTTTGGAACGTCGCGGAAGGCAGCCTGCGGGTCGGCGTCGTATGTCTCTGCTAGAGTCTTTACCTGCAACTTAAGTTCGTTGGTGGTCACAGGTTTAAGAGGCACGCCGTCGAGTTGCCAGGTCAAGAAGCCAACCTCCCATGGCAATAAAACAAGGTCCCCACGACCGCCAGTACCCGCGCGTCCAGTACGGCCAACGCGATGGATATACTGTTCAGTTCCAGCGGGGATACCAAGCTGAATGACCCGGGTGACGCCTGGATAATCGACACCTCGAGCAGACACATCGGATGACACAAGAATTGAAGCACCAGACTTATCACTCCTGAACGCGTCTGATGTGGTGATGCGGGAGTCCTGTGTGCGTTTCGAGTGGATTTCATAAACACGGGTGTCCCGCAAGCTCGGAAGCGCCGTCTTAGACAGTTCTCGTAAGAGTGTCGAGTAAAGCTGCGTTAACTTTGTGGTAGCAAGAAATAGGATGATTTTGGATTTGCCCGGGTTGGTAAGCTGATCATGTGCGATAAGACGCAAAGTATGCGTGACCTGCTCTGCAGCCGAAGGGAGGACGGTGTGGAACTGTGGGACGTGTGCATGTACGGGTGAGTCGCTGTCAGAAACTGTGTTGATGAACAGGTGATTCTTAGCCAAAGTCGAACGAGCTATCTGTTGAATCTCCCGAGAAACGGTCGCTGAGAATAAGAAGGTTTGACGTTCTGGGGATGGTGGTAGAAATTCCTTGATTGCTTCAATATCCTCGCGGAAACCCATATCCAAAAGCGTATCGGCTTCGTCGAGAATAAGCTATATGCAAAGTTAGATAGATGAAAGAGCACAGATTATGTTGATTCACCATTTGCGTCTTTGATATTCCCCTCTTGACCTCTGGTTCACTATTGAGCAGATCCAGTAATCGACCAGGTGTAGATACAACAATGTCACGGCGGCCTTTCATCCAATCTCGCATTTGAATTCGTTTGCTCGTACCACCAGTGAACAGTCTAACCTCAAAGTCATCATGATGATGGGCCAAACGTAGCGCCTCATTGGCAATCTGGGTAGCAAGCTCCCGCGTCGGAGAGATTATAAGGGTACCGACTTCTGTGCGAGCAAATATGCGCTTAGCACGGTGTGCTAGATGCTTGTCGGTGACTAAACCAGCTTCTGTGACTGCTTGCCGTCCAGCCCTCTCAATGGCATCTAGACGAGCTTCGATCGCTGGGACAAGGAAGGCAAGAGTTTTGCCTGTACCCGTTCTTGCCTTAACGAGAAGATCGCGTGCTGGAGGAGGCGGAGCGTCGGCTGCAGGATTTGGGTTTTGAGGTTGTACAAGGCCGGGAAGTAAAGGGAGTACGGAAGCCTGCACTGGTGTCATATGTGTCATCTTGAAGGGTTTAACAGTGATGGCTTTTAGAGTATCATAGCGAACGGTGCCTTTCAGCGTGTCAAACGGAATCTTATTCTCGTCCACTGCTTTTGCAAGCCCCTTACTCGGAGCTTTTTGAGCGACTGCAGATGTTCCTTGGCTGCGAGAAAGTCCTGTAGGATAGTTTTAGTTATTGGGGCTTGGATGACTTATTGAACTCACTGGGAGCAAATGAAGGTTGCACAGACTTCAACGAGCTAAGGGAGGTACTTTGTGCTACCTTGTGGAACGATGCCCCAAGGCATGACGTCCTGACATATCGTCGAAGTGTCGCCATAGGCGAGACCGGCGGTAAGGACGGCGACAACGGTAGTCAGATGCAGATACTCGCCAGTTGCGAAATTTTAAGAACGGACATGTAGGCGTCTGTGGACGTTCCCTGCTGGGCTTGAATTGTCCGACGGAAATCCTCACCACTGAGGGCATCAATGCATCTGCATCAGTCCTTGCAACGTGGGATGTGAAGCATACTGATTTGAGTGAGTCGAAATTCCTAAGCATAATAATATGCTAAAATATGTGAAAAACCGACAAGTTATACTTTCATGTTTATATTGGACAGTCACAAAATGATCACTTGACTCACGCTCGATGTGCAGCCTTACATAGTGCGGACAGGAAATACCCCAGCTCTTCCTGTAGTCTTTCTGTTATTGCGGTATTTTGTCCCGATTTTAGAGGCGGTCTTCGGGTTTGGGCCGTAATGCTCACGTCACTGAAGTATGCCTTACTAGTACTATGTACATCTCACCGTGCGACGGTCTTAACATGATATCATCCTGGAGATCCACTTCAGAAGGAACAATCTCCTTGTTGGCATGCCTAGTGTGGGACATAAATGTATGCTCCTTTTCTCTAAACAATTCTGTAAAACTCTTTATTGTCTACACTTGATCAATGGTGGCGGTTGATGGGATACCTTATACTGTACGAATAGCCTTCAAAAAAGAGGGGTGGAGAGGTAGCCTCTTTGGCTATTAGAGCCGACATGCGGACCTCCCATCCGTAGTGACGATACATCCTCCCTCTCCCCCGGAATCAGCATGACTACGGCACATCTTGTGTCCATGTGGCTTGACCAACGGCGAGTCACCTTGTAACATTTTAGCAATGGCGTTACAGCACAATTCGCCGTCTGCTGGGTGACCGGCCATGGCCGGTTGGCCATGCCCAACTGGCCACCGGCCCTCGGGTCTAGACCATTACATACACGTGACGTCGTGACGCTTCCTCTGTGGGCCACCGTGGACGTACTCCCTACACAGACTTGCTCTCGAACCAACTAACCCAGTCAACCGTGGTTGTGTCACCCAGAAGTGAGTCATTTCGCTCTTTTTTTTTACAAGTACTGGATTCTGCGGTATTTCAACTAGTCTTGTAACTTTGGCAGCTTGGACGAGGAATGCTGCACAGCTGTTACTGACTAAGAGACTCTGAATATCATTCGGCTCTCTTCCTCGTACCACTCTCATGACTTGCCCTTGTCCTTGTTGTTTGTGAGTCGCCCACCCACTTGTTTTTTGGGTACAGGCTGAGTCATCATTCATTTGGTCTCCAAGTTGCATGCGCATGCAGGGCTCGGGTACCTTAGTAATAGTTACTTCGAGGTAGTCTTAGTGAAATGTTCTATTATATTGTTACATCATGTAGACTATGCGCCAACTTCTCCACAAGCACTTAACAGTCAAGGATACTCTGAATTGATGTTCGCCGGCAATAAACAAAGCTCGCTCTCATTTGACTTAATTCGTGACATACGTTCAGCACGTCACACGTGATAATCACGTGACCAAACTGCGCGAGGTTCTCACAGCCATGAACCTCGCTACAAATGTTCCACTCTACCAATTCAAGCATTAGACACCTGGATGTATATAGTACTATCTTATAAGACCTTCTAAGCACTGAAATAATCACTGCACCTCTCAGGTTTCTTGCACCTCTTCCTGTAGATTTGCACCACCACCACCTCCTCCTCTTCTGCAAGTTGACAACCTCTTCTGGCACTGCAGATATAATGTATTTTTGCATTATCTTGATATGCCTGGATGTATAGATGTGTGTAAATAGTACAAAAACGCTACGAAAACAATGCAGAACGAAGGCACTGAATTAATACACGTGATCTATGACATCATGGCCTAGACTGAGGGCCGGTGGCCGATTGGCCATGCCCTATCGGCCATGGCCTGTTTCCCAGCAAACCGCTTTTTCACTGTTACAGCCTTTCCCGAAAACCTCACAATTCTCTGTCCCCTGGGCGACTGGCCATGGCCAGTCGGACATGGCCAACTGGCCATCAGCCCTCGGTCTAGGCAATGATCTCATAGGTCACGTGACCCACTTGCCATTGTCCAACACATCCACAACGCCCCATCGTCAACCATAGGCCAACAACACATCCACAACCCCCATGCTGTCCACCATCCCCCTCACACACGTGACCTCCCAATCTCCATGGTGGGTCACGATAGGCACGTTGAGTCTGTTTCTCCTCCCAACCCCCATCCATGAATCTTCCTTTTATGCCTTATCGTCGCACTGTGTGCCCTTGATGTTCTAACAAATTTGGAAACTTTACAGTGTGCAAAGGATCTACAAATGCGGCCAACTGTGGTCGCATCATGCAGAAGGTAACAAAACTTTTCACTCGTTTATCGTGAACGCTGACTCTCCTACAGTGTTGCAATTACTCCTGCAATTATGCAGTATACCACACTGAAGCATATGGGACCTTCCAGGACGCTGAAGTGGTGGCCACCCACCTTAATAACTATGCACCTTTCACACCTCCAGCTTTACCGCCACCTCTGCCACCGCCGCCTCCACCACCTTATCCTGCTCCCCCCCATCCCCATCCATACCCCCATCCATACCCACCTCCTCCTCCTGCTCAAGACCCTTCTATCCCCAATGCCCTGCCTGCCGCTAACGCCGGTGTCCCACCTGCCTCAAACACAACCCCTTGCTGTGGACCGCTATGTCAAAAGAAAAAGCCTACTAAGAGTCTCAAGAAGTGCCTTTTCCAGCGCTGTGCTAAATGTTGTGGTGAGGAGTTTCGACTTGCACGCCTCAATGGCGTCTTTCGCAGAGAGTGTGCACCACACATGTATCGCCCTGCTCAACAAGATGGTCCCTTCAATCCTCCAGCTCCCGCACCACTGGGCATGAATATTGCGACTGCCCCCTCTGATCCAGCTGCAGTTCTACTCGCAAGTGACCCCTCTGCACCGCCCAACACAGCACCAGGCACTCCATTCAATCAAGTTCGTAGCAGCCGACTCTATGCTACAAGCATTAGTAATACATGGTCAAAAGAAGCCACTGATGCGCAAAACCGAGCACATGAGAAGCGAGCAGAGAAGGCTTCAACACGCCTTCTCAAAGTTGCTGGTCGTAAGGATGTCTCCATCACGATATGGTTGCCTGTAAGTGCAAAATCTTCATTCTTTCATGTACAAGCGCATACTGAACTACTCTTTAGGAGAGCCAAGATCCAGTTCATTATCGTTACAACGTCGTGACATTCCCAAGCTTCACACTTGGTGTGGTAACAAAACTTGTTCAAGATCTCCCTATTACTTCAGATGACTACCTGCAAACATGGAATAATGAGAACGGTCATTGGGAATCCCACATGCTAAACACTATTCACACTGTGAAAATAGACGAACGGCTTTTGTACAAACTCACGAGGAAACTATTAGCCAGGATCCCCGACAGTGAGTGTATTGGGCTTGATAAAGAATTGGAGATGCAACACAGCAATGGGAAACGCAAACGTACATCCACCCACGAATCCCCAATGACAACCTCTTGTGCATTAGCTGATAAGCCGTCTCCCACTTCCAGTGTGATCTCACTCCCTTCGACATCCAGTTCATCCCTAAACATATCTTCTAGCTCTGCGTCATTGAATTCTCACTTCAAATTGGCAGCAAATGATGAAGTGCGTCGTTTGATGCCAGTCCACGGCTTCTGGTTCCAAAGCAGCCCTTCATCACCGCAATACCAGCCCTCCACCAAAGAAATGCCCACGACCTTTTCCGATGCTTGTGGATGTACATGAACCCACCAACAAGAAATGTGTGTGGCCGACAGATTTCCATGTCAGCATGATCGATGAAGGATTCACATACATAGAACGTGGGATGCAGCAGCGTAAGAGCTCAAGTAAACTATTCCTTGAGTTTTTTGGCCAGAAGATTGTGCCCATGACATTTAAGAATAATCGTGGGTGGTACAACAGGAAGGCCGATGAAAACCTCAAAGCGATATATATTGACTATGGTGAGACAAAGGAGGGACTGTGGCCAGCTTTTATGAAGGCATGCAGGGAAAAAAGAGCAGGAAACACATACGAACAGGCATCCGATGAAGATGAAGATTCAATGAGCACGTCAAGTCTTGAGCCTCTAGACTTGAACAATGCCATTCCGCCTTTGAATCCAACTACTGCCTCCTCCAAGTTGAACTCATCTGACCAAAGTACATCCTCTTCAAAGCACCTGAACACATGTCAATTCTGCAAAAATACACTCCCTATGGAACCTTCACCAGCGCTTGAACGCCTGCTTACCATACTCCTCTCCCCTTCTTTCAGCTGCCCAGCACCAACACTCGAGAATGCTCATGCCCGCAGGCATAGAGGCCCTGAAGGTTTCAAGATCCTTATGGAGTTTTGTGGAGGCCACAATCATCAGGATAAGGTTCTTGCAATGGCACAGGGCTGTGGATGGCCAATTCCAGACAATATTGATGCCAATATACTTACGAGTTGTGTTGCATCTTTGGGTAATGAGCTCACCTCAGTGGTCCTAACCCCCAATACAAACCTTCTTTTTCGAGATCTCCTTGAACACTTCCGAAACCATAGAGCCAGGCAGACACGTAGCTTGAATGGATTGTCATCCCACATGGAATACAAGCGTTGGGGATAGTATGTGTTTATGTCTGTGTTTGTTTGATGAAACCTAATATTTATCTGACAGTTATGGGGATGTCGGCGCTCTCATTATACACAGACAACTTCTTCGCATGTTTCCTGATCATACATCTAGTTCATTTCTCCAGCTCCTGCATGATGACCCAAGCCTGGTTTCTGTTGACTCAGATATTATTGCACCACTCACATACTCTGAATTCCTGATGTCAGTTCTTGTGCCATACACTTCGATCCTCCTAATTCAGGCAGATCAACCAGGAGCAAACACTACCTTCGAAGACGCTTATAGAGTATGGATGGATAGCGGAGACTTTGGGTCTCTTTATTCTTCTGAACCCACCCCAAGCTCACCTCCTTCTCCCAACACACTTACTCCTGCAGTCATTGCCCACACCAACACCGCTTCTTCACCACCTGTCAAAGAAGAAGACGAAGATATCATTATCATAACAAATTCTCCACCGCCCCACACTGCCTTGCTAGCTGAATGGATTACCAATGTCGCAATTGATGAGAACGGAGACAAAATTGAAGTCTTGGTCCTTGAAGGAGATGAGGATGACATTGGATGGTTTTATTTTTATTTTGAAATTTTGCTGATTTACATGCTTAACTTCCTCATTGATGCCCTGCTGCTGCATCCTCACTACTCAATGCTCACCTACTGACCTATGTGATCCACACTCATTCATGCAACTTCCACCATGAAAACCCCGAGCCGTTTTAACAGTCTTTGTTCCGCCACTACATTTTTGATGTTTGACGTGATCATGAACTGTTTCTTACCTTATTGCTGCATATATAATACTAGTATCAGCACGAGTATCTAGCTAAAGTAGCTTGATCACCTAGAGTTGCTAGGTCATACAGTACCTCCAAATACCAATGTTTCAATACTTGCACTGGGGACTATCCATAATCTAAGCATGCAAATGTTATGATTGTTATCTATTTCAATATTCCACTAAACAGTCCTACAAACCAAGAAGGTCACTGCGAGGAATCAAGTATGGGGCGTGGCCTGCCTCCTCAAGTTTGAGAATGATGTCACGGTTGCGGCACATTATGACTTCGTCGAGGAAGAAGTTGAAGCTGTACCAAGTAGTTATTGAGATAGTACATTGTTTCAGTCAAAAAGAGGCACCCACCGTTCAGCATGCATCAACCGAGTGATAGAACAGAAACCACCAAACCAAACATTCACTTGCTCTGCCGCAGATGAATTAAACAGCCATTTACCGGTGGCTGGGTCCATGAGTTCAGGAAATAACGCTGGGTTGCAATTGAGCCCACAGAATCCATCTTTTTCCTTGTGTTTTGACTTGAAGTGGAACACATCTACAGGAAGGGCAACCTTGTCAAAATATGTATCTTTCTCTCTAGCAAGCATCGCAGCCACGGAACAATTATTGTCATGCCACATGACGTTCAGAATAGAGAGTTTTGTTGGGAAAGCACCCATCCAGAATAGCTAGATCAAGTGCAAACATTAACGAGAGTTTAGAGGATTGCACATGAATCACTTACCCTCACACTGTTTGGGCCCTCCGCACCATAAAACATTGCTCGAGCGAGTATCACTCCGCATGATGCTACGCAGAGCTGTTCATTATGCGTCTGCCGTCTACCAAAGCGTGCAAACACTTTTCAAAGCCCTTCCAAAGGTTTGCCATCACAATGGGATACTATTTCACCAGCTTCATCCAGAAGTACTTCATCATCATCTCCTATGCCATCTATCTCCTCATCGCCACCTTCGATGGCCAGGGAAAGCAGTGAATCCACGGGACCTGGTGCTCCATTACGTTCAGGATCTGAGGAGGTCTGATGAGCGCATGCGAGACGTTGACGAAGCTGAAACATTGCAGTTCCGTGTTCTTTGTACCTTGTTTCGGCTGCACTATGTGTTGGATCCCTGCATGTTCTAAGCCCTGATTTGACTAACGAAGAGCAAACTTCAACAGCACACACATTTATATGCAGGGAATGCTGCGTGCAAAAGTGGTGTTTGCTTGTGGGGAGGGCCTCTTTACAATCATGTACAGCGCAGCAAGGATGTCCCAATGATATTCCATCAGTGACTGCTGACCTATATACTGCGTAGATACGACCATTGTCATCCTTGAGGTGTTTCATGCAAACATTGCAAGCATGATTCCAAGCCGGTTGGCCCGGGCCAACCATTGCTTGATTCCTTGCCTGGACTGCATCATACCAGCAAATGTGAGGCTCGGCTGCTCTATGCGGCACTTGGAGAAGAGTCCCATGATCACGATGCCACTCCATAAGAGCATTGATCGTGAATGCTTCCCATACATCCTTGCCATTGATCACGAATCTGGTAGGAAATGCAAGGGGGAGGGCATCAGACCAGGGCAGGCGTTTGGCATCTTTATTGTATAGGTTAGAACAATTTTGTCCTGATGTCCTAAAGCAATATTAATAACCATGCATGGAGAAGAGGCTAACTGGACGCACCATGCCAAAGTCATGGAGTCTGCAAACCACTCACATAACATTTGGTCGACAAAATAATGTGTGCTAATCTGTATCGGAGCCGAAGAAGACAATATATCAGTGGTGTAGTAGGTGCGTATGTCATCCCGAACAAAGCATGTAAGATGGTAACGTGTCAGGCAGCCTACATAACACACGTTAGAATAGAAAGAATAAAGGCTTAAGTCGGATGCATACCCTGACAATACGTTGACGTGGTGTATGCAGGAATCAGTCCAAATGCCCATGTAAAAAACGTTGCGGCATGAGTCATTGGTTCACAAAGGTCAGGCGCTGCAGACCGAGAGGGATATCTCTCTGCGGGATTGTTGACACAACCTGCCGTGATACACTTGGAGATGGGTGGGTAGGAATGAAAGGGCGCTGGCAATATATCAATAAAGCAACCATAGAAGGTTCGAGGGTTCGTACCAACTTGTCGTGGTATGCCATGCTCGAGAAGTAGTGGTAGGATCTTCGTCAGGTCAGGGGTTGCTGTAAGGTCATGAGGATGCCATGCCAGCTCTTGAAAAGCTTGCCAGCAGCCATTTGCACTCGTTTCGTTGATATTCAATGCATCTTTGAGAAATTCATGTACAGGAAGGCATAAAGATTGCGGTGGAGAGTGCCTGGCTTCCGAGACTTGATTAAATGCAATCTGAGGCTTCAAGTGTCGGATGAGAGAGATGTAGGTGAAGAGGATGTCTGGATTTAGAGCGGGGAGAGCTGGATATTGCTGACAGCACATGTCTACATCGGCAATAGAATCCATGTGGTAGGGAATGGCTGTGTACGACGAAGGCACTGTGGACGTGTTGTTGGGACGTGCGTGGATGTGTAGTGGTGTTGTGGATGGGTTGTGGATGTACGATGTGATTGTGGATGTGTTGGACAAAGACAAGTAGGTCACGTGACCTATGAGATCATTGCCTAGACCGAGGGCTGATGGCCAGTTGGCCATGTCTGACTGGCCATGGCCGCTTTCCCAGCAAACCGCTTTTTCACGAAAACCTTGACGTGCGTCGCTTTTTTTTACTTTTTTTTTGGTGTGCCGCCTGTAGGGCAGGTGCTGTGCTGCAAATCGTAACGATGCCATTCCGTCACATAAGTAGCGACCTAAAACAACGATCACTGTTGCTCCTGGCCCATGGCTACACTCTTGAGGATACGTGCCAAATCCTCGGTGTGTCTCGGAGTAGTGTGCACCAGTGGGGTGACAACTACGAAGAGTACGGCCATGTCGTGCCACCATCAAATCCGAATCAAGGGAGGCCGCACGTGCTCAATGGGGAGAGACTTCACACATTGGTAGAACTCATTGAATGGTCTCAGGAAATGTATTTAGATGAGCTGCAAGACTGGCTTGCACTAGAACATGACATTCTGGTCGCAATAACTACACTGGATCGCAACATTCGGGAAGCAGGCCGGACCTACAAGTTACTGCGACGGGCAGCAGGGGAGAGGGACAAAGGGACTAGAGCGGCATGGAGAGCCGACATGCAGGCCAATTTCATTGCTGGTATGTTGGTCTGCGTGGCTGAGTCAAGCAAGGACAAGCGGACTATCTACCATCACTAGGGCTGTTTGGTGCGAGGCAAACGATCTGTCATCAAAGCCCTGTTTGTGAGGGGAGAACGTTACCAGGTTCTGCCCTGAGGACCTGCAGCACAGACTCTGCTTCCATCTCTGAGCTGCTGATGCTCAACCCCGCTGATGACTTCGGGCGAGCGGGGATGCACAAACGAAGACGAATTGGTTCTGCAGTGGCCTCGGTGAGTATATGAGATCACCAAATGAGTGAATCCTTGAATCTCATGCAACATTGAATGCTCCGCAGCCTCCAGCGAATCTTTGCTACTGTGTCCTACATCTGCCGGCTCTGACACTGGCTGGACAGCTTCATAAGGAGGAGGAGGTTCAGCTCCATTCATAGTTGCCTGTGGATGTTTAGTATATCTTGTAGCAACTTGATAAAAAGTGACCGTGTTTTGCTCACTGGGCGCCTGCCCTACAGGCGGCGCACCAAAAAAAAGTAAAAAAAAGCGACGCGCGTCAAGGTTTTCGGGAAAGGCTGTAAGCGAGGAGTAATCTGAATTTTCGGCACAGCCCGGTCTGATATACGGTAAAATATAATTGAGGTAAGTAGTATAGCATTTTTATAGCCTCCCCTGGGTTTAATCACATAGGCCCGACTTCAAGCGTTGCTCCGAAGTATGTTCGTACACTGGTTAACAATTAAACAGTGGATCAACCATAATCTGGCTTACCGAGCCATCGCGATATTGTTGGGAGGTCCTCACGGATTCCTGCTGTGAGGCATCGCCCCTTGATTCTTGGAACAATGGATGCCTTGCACACTTGAGATTCTTGATACGTGGCATTTCTATGACTACTGACTGGCTCACAGAGGGAATTGTTTTGGTAGGATCTCTAGCCCGGACCCTGCAGTTGATCATACAGATGCTGGTTACCAGCGACTGGAAGCTCAGTCACATAATAATGTTCCCCCCCAGCAGTTTGCGAGGCATTTGAATGAAATGCGCGACCAGCATGCCTTTCGCGCAGGTGATGGGTGCGTAACCTCTTAAATCATCAGTACTTTTGGAACGTTAAGGTTTCAAATCCAGAATTTGACAGACACTGTTGACGCGGAAGCATAGGACGAATCGGATCAGTATACGTGAATTGCGTACTATAAGAAGTAGCTCCGGGACGCTCATAGTGGAGACGTATCAATACGTCGGGTTGATCAAATGTGCTAAAGGTTGGCTCTGGGAATGATATGAGATGCGAAGGTGGGTTTTAAGAGCTATTGAAAGCTATTCCTGGCAAGTGTCGGCGCCAGAGATAATTGCATCGCAGCGATGTAACACGGGCCAATGGCTACTATATATGTGATGGATGCTACGGCAATTCGAGCAAATCCCTCTTGAAGCTGTGTCACTCACAGGAATCAGGAATTTCCCCACCGAAAGCAGAGCCTGTAACAAAACGCGCTTGTAGGTACGGTACAGCGATTTCTTTATATATACTGATGTAAATTGGGGTAGAAACATGTTGTGAAATCAGCAACTGTCGCGACATAAATTTACCAGTGGTAATTGACTGAGCTCCGAAGGCGGCGGTTAAAGCATAACGGAGTCCGTGAGCTGGATAGGTACTAGATGTTACCTCCATCAAGGTCCCTTGGCACGTGGTCCCGGATGAGTGCCCGAGAAGGCCGGAGATGTGCTCAGCTGTGCATAACGATGGCGGGCTATACGGTTGTTGAGGGCTTCGATGCCAGAATACTTGCTCATTGGTCCCAAAGTGAATATCTCCCTCACACAACGCATTTGCATCACAGCGCTGGCAAGCTAATCCAATTTGGACAAAGCGGATTCGGAGCAAGGGATGTATATGTAGACGATATTTCTTCGGACCTTGGCATAATAATAATACCTATTACATACTCTGAGACCTAGCTGGTGGAAGCTTGGTGAACCTAGCAGAACCTAGCCTAACCTAAAGGTTTATTAGGAATCTTGAAGATCGATCGGGCAAATGGAGATAGTTACGATCCAACATGAGACTCCACAGGACTCCACTTACAAGCACGAAAAAGAGATTTTTGGTTAGATTCTTTGTTGGTGCTTCACCGCCTAAGGATCCAAGTGATGTTCCCCCTGCTTCTTGTGGAATGTATATTCGACAGTCCTTCTATACTATTCACTAACTTGAGAAGTTTGCTGAACGAAGCCTGAGTCCTGGGTCACGCGCTTATCACCATCACTTGACTGTGTCCATAACCATAACTACACCAAAGCATCCTTCACAGGTCTGTAGTGTAGTACAAAATGAGGCGAGATGTACATATGCTATTCCCGAAGGCGATGGCGCTTGCGATGTCCGTCTCACGATCGGCCCAACCCTAGACATAATATATATTACTAACCCCACGGGCTTATTTTCGGCACATTGCCTAGCTTTCAGCTGCCCGTCTGCCTTCGCTCCTCCTACAGTAGTTCAGCGCAGGTCGCGCACTATCAACTAACTCTTGATTCTGTAGTACTGCACTTTGACCATATTGCAATATGCCCCGGTTCAACTTCACTTTCCAAGGTGAGCACTAATAAAGTGTAATCCTCTTCCATGACATGGATCCCGATTTTAAGAGGCATCACCGCTCATTGTCTACACGGGATTCTGGACGGAAGGCAATCCAGCCAACGACAGCTTATACAGTGATTATTCCGGAAGCTTTAGGGTCACAAACAGCACTGATGCAACGGCGACGCTGAATTTTAATGGTGTGTAGGAATGCCTATAAAATCTCCTAATAGAATTTGACGCGTACCAGCAACGGGAATATCACTCTTTGGGTAACACGTCCCTACCTCATGCCTCCCTGCGTCTAATATACTATGTAGAGCATTGCGTCCCAATCACGGGAATTATTCAGTTAATTTAGATCACAACGCTGTGGACAGTGCAAGCGGCAATGGAAACAATATCTTCAAAGCTTCGCTTTGGGAAGCCTACGGGCTCAGCTACGAGCCGCATGTTGTCGACTTGATTAATATTCCATCAGGTTCTGGGCCCTACCTCGACTTGGACTTTGTTCAAATAGAGAGGCAGATTGGGGATGATGGGTAAAATTTCAGTTAGGCGTTGGGCATGTGCAACGCTAATGCTTTCTGTCGAAGTGGTACCATACATCAAAATACTTTGGATGATACATCGATATTCGTGCACTATTCTACAGGACCATGGCAGTCATTTTCGGAGTCTAATGGCACTACCCATCAAAGCATTTCCCCAAATTCCCAATTTAGTATCGCCTTTCAGGGTTGTTGTATCGTATGTATGATTCTATACCGGTTATACATGTTGTCTCAACGGCCTTTTCAGGAACTTTATGGTCTGTACGCAAATGCAGATTACGAAGTATCCCTGGATGGTCAAGCACCGGTGCCAATGCACGGCATGGACGTGACGCTAGACCCTAGTATGTGGCATCCCAACACCCTTCTCTATATGATGGATGGTCTTCCTCAAAATATCAATCATACCGTGGATCTGAACACTCTTGGAAGTACGAGCCAAGATCGTCCGTTTTATTTTGATTATGCAATTGTAAGAAGTACACATGAGTAAGTTTTACCTCTATGTGGCTCTAATTCTCGTTATAACGGTGATGTGTAGTTTCATAGGCGATAGTCCGTTCTTTGCGACTACAAATCCGAGTCCGAGTCCTCCCAGCCCGTTGCCTAGTGGATACTCGTGAGTACAAAAATCCCATTCCCTTTCCTATCGAGGTCAAGTCAACCCAACCCGTGCAGATCATCCACACCTCCCTACTTAGTATTTATTGTCGTAGGGGCCTCGGTGGGGGGGCTAGTTCTTTTCCTTCTTCTAATGTCGGCAGTTGTGATATGCTACCAACGGTTACGTTCCGCCCAGTTAGCTCTGGATCTCATGGAAGAAGAAGTAGATCAAGACAGAGTCGCAAATCCACCAACACCCTGGATGCTGTTGCGTCAAAGACGTCTTCCGCCCTCGACGTGGCAACTATCTTCTGTGGTGTCGGGGTGGCGCCGCCTGTCAGGATACCGGACGGAGAGCGATATTGCATCTAGCTTCCCTGAAAGCGGTTATAGTTTGTCAACTGTTTCAAACAATGATCAAAAACAACAGCGTCAATTTATTATCGCGAATCCACAGCACAACCATCCGGGGTTTCCCAGCACTGTATATCCTCCGCCACCCTCCGATCCCCAATCAAGTACCTCCTCGCACGGACATAGCTTTGTAAAATTACAACTATAACTGTCATCCATTTTCTCAACATCATATCATGCTGTCATTTTTTCCCCTTCAGACGACGATTAAACCTGTAGCTTTACTTTTTTTTTTTTCAATGATTGCTTGGCATGTATTAATACTTGTATTTTGGATAGACAGCAATGTGAAAGTTACTTAATCACATTGACAGTAACTGTTTATTCGAGAATCCGACTAAGTGTGATCAAAACACTAAAGTGGATTCATTGCTGCGCAGTGTTATTCTAGACGCATTTTGGTTGTTCTATACAATATTCCTTAGACCGGATACTAGGTAGGTCACAATTATAATTTTGAAGAATTTAGACTTACATAAGTGTTCCTGTAGAGACACCGCACAGGATCCATTATCCCCAGCGAGAAGTGCCTCGGATGAGGGCTCAGCTGGTCGGTTCTCACTGCTTCTCAGCGGACCCGCAAGGAGGATCCGCTGAGAACCGACCAGCTGAGGAAATCCGGACTATAAGGGATGAGAAATCTGAACCTGACGGTTCTCATCCCTGCACAGAGGTTGTAGTGGATCTAATATCATTAGGTCCTCTGTGAACCGATGGTTCACTTATAATTAGCTATATAGGTTGCCTGGAAAATAATAATAATAAATGATTTGTTTTGTAAACCAATGTTCTTTCAACTATCAAGACATTCATTGTGTTAGGTAACCAGAATTGCATTGAAGCTTTTTGCAATGGTACTAGTAGTAAATAAATTTTTTTATATAATATTGGGAGCATAAGATACCAGTCATTTACTTGCTACTAACTCTAAGCACCCATTTTGGCCTCTGCAGCAGTGTGACTTCTGTCCCTTCAACACAACATTTTTAAACAAATTGTTAGCATAGAAGTGTTTAGAAGATGATAGAGTATAATGCTGTGGAATTGGTTTCTGTAAATACAGTCTCAATCTAAAGTTATGGGACAAAAAAGTTTTTTTTCTTTCAAAATCTCTAAAATGGCCTGTCTGTTCACCAGAGCAGGACATGTATTTCCAACCTGGGCAGAATTTGCCACTTACATAAGCGCCCCGGGAGTTTCCAGGTGAAGGTTTAGATAAGGAATGCATTTACATGGGACAAATTCCTGCACTCTACCAGGCAAAACCTTTCAACGTCATGCTTGTGACCATCGCGAGGGGATGTTCTTCCCCCTCGTCTCTTCACCCCTCAATGTTTGCATCATAAGGGGACATCCAGGTATGCTATCCGCCTTGCCCTGCTACACAGTCTGGTCCACTGACCATGCCTTTGTCTCCACACATATTTAGTCCTGAGTCTCAGATGTGATCTGCAGTGTGCTTAGGCGGCTGCTGAGGGGTATATCTGAGGGGCTCACTCAGGTCTATTTAGGACACTAGTGGGGGAGTTGTTCTCGCAGCTCACTCCCCCCACGAAAGCTCTCCCTCGCTAGGTATGTAGCCTTCGCATGGAGTGCTTCCCCTGCAAAAAGCTCACAATCTCGCTAGATCTCTGTTGCCTGCGCAATTTTTCGAGCAACTCACATCTAGATATCATACATGCCGAATAATGAGGACTCTACCCCTACATCTGATGGATCCTCCTCTGCCGCCACTCACGCACCACAAGTCTTGGCACAGTCCTGCCTCGCTGTTGTTGAGGAGTGTTGTAAAGGCAAGATCACTACCTCCAAAGCCACTATCAAACTCTATGGACTCCTTCCTGACTCAGATGATGGAATCACCATGCTCAGAAGATACATTGACCTCTGCTCAGAGATTGACCGAGAGCATGCCATCGCTGCTTTTAGAGGTCAGGGAATCGGTAGCAGTGGCACCAATAACAAGCAGGGCAAAGCAGAGCCTCAAGGTCAGAACGAGAATGAGTCAGACAGTGGAGGAGTCGAGAAGACGGGAGTTACAGGAGCTAAGCGCATGCATAATGAAGCTTTCAATGCTAATGAAGGCAGTGCACCAAGGAAGCCAATCGAAGAATCTAGGTTCTGTCATGATTCAACACCTAACGACACTTATCACTGTCGCCATCTCCACATCTTACCAACACTAGCGACACTAGTGACATTAGCGATATTTGCTGTCCAAGATCGGATCACTCAACCTAACAACCGATCGTCAATATATGCGGCTCCAATAACAGTAGATAGGAACATCAATCACTACGAAAGTTATACCTCCATTTAGTATATAGTCCACATGGTATCTATCCGACATTGGTGAATACGTCTAGTATGAAAACAGTAGGATAGAACACATGTATTTCTTTAGTTCTATTATCATAAGTCTTCCCCTTCTCTTTACTTGGTGTCGTCTACACATCTAAGTAAAAATGACAAGTCTAATGACTATTCTGAACTCATCATCCTCTCATCTCTATCTCTCTCCATTCTTAACGATCAACATTGATAACATCACCAGAATTTTGTCTGCTAAGTAAACTCTACTTTCTTCTTTCAAATTCCCTCTCTATTCCAGTCTCGACAAGTAGGCACCATCATGGCGCCATTCCCTTAACTGTCTTAGTCTGTACACTTTGCACTTTTGGCTTTGTTGGAAGGGTTCCTTAACCACATTTGTTGTTACTGACTTTGTTTTGTCAAAGATAACAGGTCAAAGGCGGTTTTTGACAGTATAATAGAACTAAAACCTACTAGTCAGAATCCTTCTCCCAGTTTCTCCCTTTCAAGTATGTCAGATAGGACAATTGACTCATCGGGTCACCCCTGATACTCCCCTATTGATCGTATCTGAACTTGTTCACAAGGACCTGCCATCACACCGCTACCTTTACCAAATAGAGGTGGATCAGCACCCTTCCCACAGATTGATCCGACAGCATCCCAACAGCACCAATCTGGCGCATATATTACACCAGGCTTTATTCCAGACCTCCCTCCACATATGTCATCATTCCCACATCAATCGACGTCGGTATTGCCTTGGACACTGGGACAAGAGGAAGCTGAACTTCAACAACTTAGTGAGAATCTTTGCCAGACTGAAGCACTGATAAGCAATCAGCAGAGACATCTTGTTGCAACTTGAGCACAACTAGTGCAAGCTTGTACACGAGCGCAAAGGGCTGGTGTCACTCTAGAACCTATCAATGATCAACCAACACAGTTACCACATCTGTTGGCAACTATGTCATCGCTCTCATCCTCACATCCACCAATCCCGACACCTGCACGGTTGGATTCAGAACTCTATATGCCGACTCGACAAGCAATCAATCGCCCTTATACAGCAGTAGCATCGAATATCTTTCGGCCCAACACTACTTCCCGAATGCATGAATACGATCCCCTTACCCTCGTCCGGGGACCGCATATATGCAACATAAACCACCAATCACTCTCCGACCTCTGTTTGCTCAACCTCATTGACCTCCCATTGATCCAACAGCGACCCCACTTCCGTGACCACTAACCGCTCACCCAACGATGCCAACAATAGAACACCCGAGTCCCTCTCATATGTCGCCTTCACCATTCAACAGTCCGACTTTTAGAGGCAACCCACCTGGTTTCAACAGCAGACAATGGCAAGGCTTCCCAAGAATACCTCCTTCTGCTCTGCCACCTAGTCCAACAGTCTTGACTACGTCGTATTGCTGAAATGTGTCGACACCATCACAACCTCAATCTCTTCCTCCTGGACCCCATTTGGGACACCCAGGACAACCACCTCCTCCAGCATTTCCTAGCAGACCACCTCCTGGGCCTCCTGGCGGACCCCCTCCCTTTGGAGGACCACCTGGAGCACCCTTCAGCAGACCTCCTGGCAATCCCTTCAGAGGATCACCACCTGGACCACCTTTCAGCGGACCTCCTGGCAATCCCTTCGGAGGACCACCACCACCTGGGGGACCAGTGAACGGTCCCTGGTACCAACCTTATGGCGTCCCATACTATGTAATGACACAATCACAACATGAAACCGATTCCGAAATCAGTAAACCAACTCACTTTGATGGTACCAAACCAGAATCTATTCAAGCATTTATCGCTCGGTGCATTATGGCTTTCGATAACAAACCTCAAAAGTTTTCACCCGATTGCCAACACGTTGCATATGTGGCCTCCTATCTCTCTGGGATCGCTCTAGATTGGTGGCTCCCCCACCTCACTGCATCACCCGAAACAACCATCCAAACCAACTGGGATGAATTCATTATTGCTCTCAACCAATCATTTGGACAACCCGACCTCACTCAATCTGCCCAACGATCAATCCGACAGCTCAGAATGAAGGATAATCATTGCGTGAATAAATACATGATTAAATTTGCTGAACATGCTCCTCATACAGGTTGGAACGACCCCACCCTTTACGATGTGTTCTACAAAGGTCTTGCTGAACACATTAAAGACCATCTTCTGTCGCTACCACAAGTGACAACCCTCAACACCCTCAAGCAACAAGCCCTGGAATGCGACAATCGCTACTGGGCTCGCCAAAACGAGTAAACCTCTCACGCTACATCAGCTTGCCAGACTGGAAGCACTTCGACATACACGAAGGAATCGGAGCGCAAGCCATTTGAACAAAGAGGCAACAACTACTCCAGCGACAAATCAAAACCGTCACAAGGAGTAGCAACAGATTGAAAAGACCTCAGCAGTGTGCTCGATAACACCGGTCATTTGACCGACACTGAGAAGGAGCGCCATAAAGCCAAAGGCTTGTGTATTTATTGTGGAGAAAAACCTGACCATCACAGTCACGACTGTATCTATACAAAGAACCCACAACAAGCATCAGGACGAGCCACCTTCACCATTTCTGCAGAACCTCAATCGGCAACAATCAAAGAGGTTATAGATGAGGAACCTCAATCCTCGGTGGAAAACTAATCAGCAATCCATCTGACGTGTGCACAATGGGTCGCATGGCACACCTGCACACAATTCCCTCTGTACAACTACGGTCAGGACTTGTATCTCGATCTGACGTTTCATTCATCATTCATCTAACTCTCTCTGATCATTCTGATCCTGTACCTACTCTCATAGACTCAGGGGCAACATCAAATTTTATCGATGTACAATTAGCGACACAACTTCCAACAGCCTGACAATCTCTTTTGCAACCAGTTTCTCTATGTCTATTCGATGGAAAACCTGCCACTAGCGGTTTCATCCACGAATACATCAAAACTACTATTTCTTTTCCTGATTCGTCATCTCAATCTCTATCACTTCTCGTTACTCAACTTCATCCATCAGCCCCGATTGTCCTAGGTCTCCCCTGGCTAAAAACCACAAACCCGACAATCGACTGGGCTTCAATGTCACTTCATTTCCAATCCAGCACTGGCTTGACACTTCCGACGATGACCACTGCCATGTCCTGTATCACAATTACTCAGAACATCCAATCGACGCTACCTTCGGTTTTCGATACCATCCCAGAACTCCACACTTCTTCAGGGTTGCCCCCTTTGATAGTCCCTGGTTCTTTGGCAATTATATCACCACCATCGGGTATCCTTTCGAAACCCAATTTTCCTCAATCCAACTCCCCTATCTTCCGATCACCAATTGACATGAATATGCCAACTACATTTTCTAACCCATTACCTATTCCTGACGGATTCATTACTGATATTCGAACATGCGAAGTTCCAAAAATCACTCTTGTTGGTGCTGCTGCATTCAGGAAATTCATAAATGCAGGAGAAGACATATACTCTTTTCACTTTATTCCATCGTTACCTACACTCAGGTCTGAAAGTTTACTTGCTAACTCCCACAAACCTGCTCCAACATCACTACTTCATGGTGAAGTCCTACCGACAGATGAAGTGGAACTGCTCGCCAAGGTTGTACCTAATGAATACCTCGATTTTTTTGATGTCTTTTCCAGACAAGAAGCAAAGGCTGTCCCACCTCATAGGTCTTACGACCACAAAATTGAAATCGAAGACAACAAACCACTACCCCATGGACTAATATACCCAATGTCAGGAGTAGAAATGGAAGCTCTACACAAATTCCTAGATGATATGCTTGGAAAAGGCTTCATCTGACCATCAATTTCCCCTGGTGGAGCACCAGTACTATTCACTAAGAAGAAAGATGGGGGCCTTCGACTCGTTGTCAACTATTGCACTCTCAACAAGATTATGGTCAAGGATCGCTATCTGATCCCCCTCATCAGCAACCTTATTGACCAGCTCAAGTCAGCAAAAATCTACACCAAATTTTATCTTCACGCTGGTTACTATAATGTTAGGCTCAAACCCGGTCACAAATGGAAAACAGCCGTCCGCACCCGATATGGGGCCTTCGAGTTTCTAGTACTACCAATGGGTCTCACAAACTCTCTGGTGACATTTCAACATTTTATGAATGATATTCTTCGAGATATGACTGATCACTTTGTTGTAGTCTACCTGGATGACATTCTAGTATTTTCCGACAATATTGATGATCATCAGAAACATGTTCGAAAGGTCCTCACTCGTCTCAGGGAACATAACCTTCATATCAAGCCCAAGAAATCTATCTTCCACTCTACTTCTGTCGAATTCTTGGGTTTCATCGTATTGCCAGCAGGTGTATCAATGAATCCTGCGAAAACAGATGCAATTCAAGGTTGGCTGACACCCCAAACCCTGAAAGATGTCCAGTGTTTTTTGGGTTTTGCCAACTTTTACCGTCATTTTATCGCTCATTTCTCTGACATTGTACTTCCGTTAACATGACTGATGCATAAGGATACCCCATTTGCATGGAATACACCGCAAAACGATGCTTTCGAACACCTCAAGCTTGCCTTTACTAAGGCTCCAATTCTCACTCATTTTGACCCCAACAACCCTATTGTCGTCAAAACTGATGCATCCGACTATGCCGTCACTGCGATCATCTCTCAAATCTCTCCTGATGACGGTGATATCCATCCTATCGCTTTCTATTCACGAAGCATGAATCCAGCTGAGTTAAACTATGAGATATATGACAAGGAACTGCTTGCCATCTTCGAGGCCTTTAAACAATGGAGAAACTACCTCGAAGGTGCCACCCACGTAGTCCTTGTCCTATCCGACCACAAAAACCTTGAATACTTTGCGACGACAAAGCAACTCACCTGTCGGCAAGCTTGATGGTTGGAATATCTCTCAGGATTCAACTACATTATTCACTATTGTGCCGGACGTCTTGGAAAAGGGAACCCCTCATATTCTTCCTTTTATTCTCCTTCTCCTATTCTTCTCTCTTATTTATGTTCACCTCTTCTGTCCCCATTTCCCTTTTATCTCTCTTTTCTCCCTGTTGTTTCTATCTAATATTCCCATTTCCTTCCTCCCCTCCTCCTTCCTACTCACTTCTACAGCTGGCACTTCTATTCGCGATTTAAGCGCCCGCTGATGTGTGCAAGTTGGAATCTACCTGGGCTACATCACAGGTCACATGACTTCCGTTTTAAGCACCCAAAACATTCAGTCAGTTCAGAGTCTTTCCTTAGTTAGTAGTCGCCTCGGCAGTGGGAGTCCTTAGGCTTTTCTCTTTGGATTCCCATCTGCCAGGTATGTATCCTTGCCTGTAGCCTTCCTTGAACTTATATACTTTGGATTCCCATCTGCCAGTGTTAAGTGTGATATTCCACTTCCCCTGGAGGTTGCCCTTATAGTCTTGGAACAAAACCAGATGCACTCACACATTGTAGTGACGTGTACCCTAAAGGGGGGAGTAGCAACTATACAGAAGCTAATCCTCATAACTTCCAGACCATGTTCAAAGCTGGACAGTTACTTCTGCGAGCCATAGTACTAGACTCAGCCTCCCTTCTTTCCTCCATCAAGCAAGGAATTCATACAGACTCCTTCGCTCAGACACATATACAGAGACTCCAACAGAAATTACCACCTGCCAACGATCGCCCCGACCCATGGTCCTTATCAACAGATGGTGATTTTCTTCTGTATAATGGTCTGTACTACGTCCCAGACCACCAGGACCTTCAACTTGACATACTCAGATCCTGCCACGACCATCAATTATCGGGACACCCAGAAATCGGCAAAACTATTAACAACATTCGACGGCAATACTATTGGCCAAAAATCATCGCTTTCATTACCGACTATGTTAAGTCTTGCACCCCTTGTCGCAATGCAAAATCTATTCACCACAAACCATTTGGACCCCTCAAGTTCTTACCAATTGGAGAATGACCTTGGGATTCCATCTCGATGGGTTTTATCGAAGGACTTCCTCTATCCGATGGATTCGACACCATCCTAGTCATTGTCGATAGACTAACAAAGATGGGTTTATTCATCCCCATGTATTGTGACATTGATTCCAAAGACGTAGCCATTCTTTTCCTTCAACATGTCTTCTCTAAACATGGCACACCATCCGACATTGTCTCTGATCGTGGCAAACACTTTATCTCCCGTTTCTGGCGATCATTATGCCAGCTTCTTGACATCAAGGCCAACTTATTGACAGCCTATCATCCCCAAACAAATGGACAAACTGAACGACTCAACCAAGTCCTTGAACAGTACATTTGGATTTATGTTGATTATCAGCAAGATGACTGGTCACATCTCCTCCCCCTTGCCAAATTCGCATACAACAACACTTCACATTCAGTGACACAGGTCACCCCATTTTTTTGCAAATAAAGGCTTCCATCCTAACCTTGAAGTTTCCCTTGATACTGTTCCATTGGTGAGCAGTTTCCAAATGGCTGTAGACTTAAAGGAATTACACCATTATCTCTGCAAACAAATTAAGGTAACTTTGGCACAGTATCAAACATCAACTGACAATCGAAACACAGCAATCCCGAAGCTGATAGTTGGTGACGAAGTTTGGCTGGACAGCCAAAACATTGAACCAAGCGACCGTCCAAGAAACTTGATCACCGACGGCTGGGACCTTATCCTATAGTCAAACAGGTGTCGTCGCACGCATTTTGACTTGGCTTACCACTAGCATTACAGAAGATTCATCCTGTCTTCCACATATCGCTATTAGAACCTGCAACGCCAAGTCTTATCTGAAATCGCAATCCTGACCCTCCACCTCCTGTCAAGGTTGAGGATTCCCTCGAATATGAAGTTGGTCACATTCTGGACTCCCGCCAACAAAGGAAACACATACAATATCTTGTCAAATGGAAGGGCTACGAACACACTAGGGACGTGACAAGTTGGGAATACTCCGACGATCTTCAACATGCACCGAAACCTGTCAAAGCATTTCACGAGGCTTACCCTGATAAGCCCCAACCTTAAAACCCTTCCTTCAATTATACTTTAGCTAAAACTCTCATTTAATCCAAAAACACTACATGATGATAGTCCTAGCAACGGCATCGGAATTCCTTCTGATGCAACATTGATCGCACAAGACATCTGAGGAGTTGTTTTTCACACTCTTTCTTCCAAAAAACTTTCATTCTCTGTTAATTAAAATGCTTTTCATTCAGATAATATTTCTTAAGGCGACTATTTTTTAATTTCAAAGAGAAAATTGTCCTATTCACACTCTCCTTATTACTCCTTCACAAAAACTTTTCTAACTTCTTATTTATGTTTCTCATCCATGCCTGAACCTCCAACATTTCCTTTTGAACCCCCATTACTGCATTATTGGCAACAATCCACTGTTGTGTTAACCGATCCATCTGATTGGCCCCTTCCACCATTGAATCCTGCAAACTTTGCAAAGTGCTGCTTCTGATAACATTGAGACGAAGTCGCTTTGAAGGGCGAACAGGCGATTCCCCTGGCAATGAGTTTGGAATGAGGTTGAGGGGGCGCTTAGCGTCGCATGAGGGTTGCAAACAAGTTGAAGGGATAGGGGGTAGAAGAGAAGGACCAGCAATGGCAGACGATGCAGATTCCAGAGGAACTATACTTTGGGACGGTTTGATGATGGCCTTACCCTTACCTTTGGCAGCCACTGTCAAGACCGATGCCTCAGCAGTCTTCCGTTTGGTGTGTTTGGCTATACAAGCAGATATTAGCAATGATGACTACAAACAAACCATCCACTTACGATTTAAACTGCACTGCTTCCCATCATGACAGCACTGTCCACACGCACACCCTGGCAGCCCGTAACACTGATAACCACAGCAATCGCACATCTCGCATTTCTTTTCATTCTCTACCACGACACCCTATTGGATGTCAATAAGAAAACAAGCAGTCAATAGAGAAATTACTTATGTCAACATATATGACACCAGCAATGTGATATGCCAATCAATCACCATACTCTGCTGGCATGGCTATCCGATGCCAATCCCAACACCACCGAGAAACTTAGCCTTGTGTCATGGAACAATGGCGATATCATCATGGGCCAATTGATTGATCGCTTCGTCCATCAAATCCTCTGTCAGCACCCCTTTACTGAAGAGTGGGACTACACAATTGCCTTTGGCGGTGGAGTGACGATTCATGGACTTGCTAGGCCCACAGCAGCCATCGCTAAAGGATTGGGCGAAGCCACTGTGAAACCCACCTATTGAGAACAGTCAGGAACAATCAATAAGGAAAGACTCGATTACTTACCTTCATTACCGATACCCAAGACTTCACTGCCTTGATATCACTTCGAATCTTCGTCACCTTGGCTGGAATTGTAAAATTTGGCTGTGTGGATAGACGAGCCTCCATTGCATCCGATAGCTCATCCTGTTGTCAATATCCATTAGCGACAGGTATCAACAAGAAATAATCCGACTCACATCTATACCCTCGATTTCCTTCACCCACATCTCGATTTCTTCGAGGAGACTTTCGCGTTGTTCGGGTTCAGTCAACACCTTGGTCTGGAACTGTCTTAATAGATTGAAAGAGGGTGCCATTGGAAGCTGAATGAAGACTCATTGAAGGCTGCGCCCACTTTTATATTAATGACGCGTGCTGCGCATGGACCAGGTCACATTATTGCTGGTACGCCTCTCAACGCCTATCAGGACGTGCACGGACCACAAGGCTATCCAACAAATCAAAGCAATTCTATATATGCATCACTGGGGCTCCGAACTAGAAGGGGGGCTACTGTCATGATTCAACACCTAACGACACTTATCACTGTCACCATCCCCTCCATGTATTACTGACACTAGCGACACTAGCGACATTAGCAATATTCGCCGTCCAAGATCGGATCACTCAACCTAACAACCGATCGTCAATATATGCGGCTCCAATAACAGTAGATAGGAACATCAATCACTACGAAAGTTATACCTCCATTTAGTATATAGTCCACATGGTATCTATCTGACATTGGTGAATACGCCTAGTATAAAACAGTAGGATAGAACACATGTATTTCTTTAGTTCTATTATCATAAGTCTTCCCCCTCTCTTTACTTGGTGTCGTCTACACATCTAAGTCAAAACGACGAGTCTAACGACTATTCTGAACTCATCATCCTCTTATCTCTATCTCTCTCCATTCTTAACGATCAACATTGATAACATCACCAGAACTTTGTCTGCTAAGTAAACTCTACTTTCTTCTTTCAAATTCCCTCTCTATTCCAGTCTCGACAAGTAGGCACCATCATGGTGCCATTCCCTTAACTGTATTAGTCTGTACACTTTGCATACATCGTCGCTAACACTTTTGGCTTTGTCGGAAGGGTTCTTAACCACATTTGTTGTTACTGACTTTGTTTTGTCAAAGATAATAGGTCAAAGGTGGTTTTTGACAGGTTCCCGTGGAGAAACTGACCCATACCATTGCATGACAGTGACCTGCATGCGGCAGAAACCCTTGAGCTCAAAACTAATTACCTCCGTGACCTCAAAGGTGCCAAGCTCAATGTTGTTACACAACAACACTGCCTGAGCTTCCCTGATGGGCTCTGGACTGACATATTGGCAGACCGTTTCATTGATCTTGACAAAGTCCATTCCGGTTACCACATGCTTGAGCCCAATTATAAGCACACCCAATCCATCAGTGAACTCGATATTGTCCTGAATGCTGGAAGCGGCAGAGGGAAAGCAACAAAGACGATTAGAACACATGGAGAGTGGTCAATCACACACGCCATCATGGAGCATGCCACTCTCTTTGCTTATCCACACAGAGCTAATGAGCTCTCAGACTACAAAGACTTCATCATCGGACTGTTCACTTCCATGGACGACATGTCATGCCACTACAGGGTTATCAACCTCAACAAGGCAATCAGAATGCGAGTATCAAAGTCCAATGCATTTTCACTCATCACATTCAAAACATTCAACAACCTTGTCTCACGACACATCATTTCAAACAACACAATGGCTCCATGCACCGGGCAATCCAAGCAATCATGACCAGCACCTGACACCAATGCCCTCATCTTCAAGCACTACAATGGAGGGAGGTGCACGTCTGATGCATGCTGTTACAGGCACATTTGTCTCACATGTGGGTCAAGACATCAAGCGAAAGATTGCACCAGGACAAAGTGAGATGATCCTCACAAGTAGGAAGCAAGCCAAGGACTGGTGGAAGTGTCCCAAGTGGACACATGGATTCTTGTGGTCAGAGAATGCCACCCATCGGTCACCATCGGCGATGCATACCGAGACTGAAATCCCTTTACCTTTTGTACCTGAAACTGAGCTTAACAACTTTGCTGCACAGCACACTATCACGGAAAACCCAGATCTCTTCAAGATTGTTTCCCCAATAAACATTCAACGTTTTGAGGAATTGCTTCTAATCGACCGCTCGTCAATTCTATCTGTCGCAGTCTTAGGGAAGGTGTTTGGCTGTCACCCAGATGCACCAGAAACTTTGGATTGTTTGGATCAGCAGTTAATTGAGAAAGGCATAGCTTTTGCGAGGGCACAGCATGATGCTGAAATCACTGAGGATCACTTTTCTCATGCTTTTGGCCCTGACTTACTGCCAGGGATGTACAGCACTCCAATAGGTGTAGTTCCTAAACTGAACACATGTTAAAACCCAGATTCATTCCCAGCTTTTTCTGCTTTCCTCCAATATATTCTGATTTGTATTTCCGATTTCCTCCACCTGTTTTTACTTATCTCCATCCCATCTATATTTAGTCATTTTCATCAAAGATCTACATCTTTGGTCTTGTGTCCATATTTACTTCTACCCCGATCTCATATTCACTCCATTTTGGATTTCCGTGTTTGTATCTTTCTCATTTGGATTGTATCAATTCATTATATATGACTCCTCCATGTACTCGTTAGTCAGTTCGAATATTGACCCACCTTGACTGGATAACTTCTCACTTCCGTCTCTAAGTCTTATCCGACTCTCCGATCTTGTCCGACTCCTCTGACATCCCAACCTTCCGAAATACCAGGACACGAAAAATTCAAGAGGGCGCAACCTATAAGTTGAAGCCAATGTCCATACATTCCGATTTCTGACTGCAAATCCCGAACTCTGACATTCCGACAAACCCCGACATCCGACGAGAAGAAATCTAGTTCATAACAGTATATTCGAACTAAAACTCTTGATCCATTCACTATGCCTTCTACCAGATCCCATATTGTCACTGGAATCACAGACCCCGGATCTAGCCTCCCAAATAATGAACCAGAAGACGACCCTGGTGATGATGTTTTGGAAACTGTGAACTCAGAACTAAACATTGGTGTAAGGTACACAATCAAGTTTAGTCTAGCCACTAATAGTGTTCAAGGGGATATCAACCAAAGACTATTTTAACAAAGAACCCAATTAAGAGATTCTACTTCGGTGTTCAAATAACACTATTACTTTGCAGTAACAATGCAATTCAAAGCACTTGTAGCAAGGCTACTAGTCTGGTCAAGATAATACTTGAAACTATGAGGGAGAGCGTACAGGGTTCCAATGCTTTGTTTTTATATGCAATATGGGGAAAGCAGACTTGGACGACTAGGCTCAAGGTCGCAACAATTGAATGGCTGTTCAATTGAAGGACTAAAAGGATAGCCAAGGAACAAGGAGCGAAAGGACAAGACCAACAACAACAAGTTAAAACTAACTTGAGAGTTGATAAAGTCAACACTAACACAAACTAGTTAGCCAGGCAAAGGCCCTACAAGCAACAGTGCCCAGATAAGATAGAGTGTGGTAGCTTTGTGCTGACACAAGCTAGTAATCAAGCTAAGGCCCTACAAGCAACAGAGCTTGATTAGATAGAAAGTGTACTACACCCCAACACTAGTTATTTGATTAGACTTAGGCTCTACAAGCAACAAAGGCTAATCGAATAATAGTGGTGGTTGTTACCAACACAAGCTATTGATTTAACTTTGGCCCTACAAGCAACAAAGCTTCAATTGAATAGAAGTGATGATAGCCAACACAAGCCAGCAGTTGATAATTGGCCCTACAAGCAACAAAGTGTCAATTAGATGGAAAGTGGTGGTTTGCTTACACAAGCTAGTAGTCTTTAACTCTGGTCCTACAAACTACAGAGCTCCAACTAAAGCAGCGAAAAGCTGAAGAGATTGTGCTTCACTCCTACAAAGTGAGAGGCAGACTGAAAGAGCCTCCTGCAGAGTTTTTCAGCTAGGTCAAGTTCTTCAAGCTTGAACTGATCTGAAAGAAGACTCAGGCTTCAGGCAGAAGTGGGGTGTGAAATGTGTGTGTGATTGCTTTTTGCAAGGCTACCTAGAGCTATACTTATAGCTTTACATCTGAGACACCCTAGATGCTTTAGGAAGGTCTAACAATAGAATGGAAGCTGCTGGAAGGTTCTGGCAGCTGCCATATATGGTTAGAATCTTCCAGAAGCTTCTACACTATTAATATGAAGCTAACTATTAGCTAGAGATGACTATGATGTCACTAAATTACTGACTCATGAATAACTATGATGCTGAAATGATATCATAGCATTCAGGCTCAGATTTGGGGTTGTAGTGACGTCATAATGTCTCTAACTAATTAATGTTGGATGATAAATAAGAAGTCACCTGCTGTGGAGCTAATTAATGATCCTGCTGACCAATGAGTTGGCTTACCTCAGCTGCTGAGTTACAATAATGGTAATTATTGGTCAGTAGCTGAGTTGAAGCTGAGTTACTGATTTGGCAAGTTTTTAGATCAGCAATCCAGGTTGTGGACTCTTGTGGATCATCAATAGTGAACTCAGCAGCAGTGACAAGAAATAGAAAAATAAAGAGAACCGCTGATTAGAAACACTTGGAACCCCATAAACAAGACCAGGAGACTATAATTACATTATAAGGATCCCTAACAGATGACAACAACATCAACAACAATGAGGACAACAATGACGATGAAGAAGATGAGGGGAAGGCTATGCTAAAAGCTTTGAAACAGATAGCCAAGCACATGGGAACTCCAAATAAAGGTCAAACCGGAAAAACCAAACTCTGCAAACTTGACACCTTCGATGGATCGGATTCCCAAAAGCTCCATCCTTTCCTCCTTCAATGCAAACTCCACTTCTGTGACCGTCCTCAGACCTTTCCAGTGACGAAGTGAAAGGTACTTACGCTATCTCTTTTTTAAAAGGGACGGCTTTAGATTTTTTCGAGCCTAAACTCTTAGATGACAATGCCTTCCAAGACCCGCCCTGGCTTACAAGCTATCGGGACTTCACAACAATACTCTGAGAGAATTTCAGAGCTTACGATCCCATCGGCAATGCAGAAACCGAACTCAACAATCTCTGAATGTGCAACAACCAACACATCACGAAGTTTATTGTAGAATTCAACTGCCTAGCCGCTAGAGTCAATTGGGGTGACGCCGCCCTTTGTAGGAGTTTTTACACTAAACTTCCCGATTGTATTAAAGATATTCTTGCAACCTGGGACAAAGCCGACACGCTTCCGGAACTCCGACAACTCACGCAAACCATCGACAGCCGGTATTGGGAATGACAAGGCGAGGTCAACCGCGCCACCACTTCCAACAATAACTACTCCAGCAACAGTAGCAAATCAGACAAGCAAGAATCCCGATCAAACCAATCGCAGAAGAGGACAAACAACAACAATGGTTCAGCTTCCACCTCTTCTACCAAACCTCAGTCCTCCACATTGAATTTCCAAAAAACTCCGGATATTCCCAACATACTCGGAAAAGACGGAAAACTAACCCAACAGGAGAGACAGCAACACATGGACCAAAACCTTTTGGGAAACCTGGGCATATGGTGAAGGACTGTCCATGATCAACCTCCCTTAATGCTCAATCGAAGGCTTGAGCAGCCTTTGCAATTCCGAGCAAACCTGAATCCAAGGCCAAACCTGCAGCCATTACGGATTCAAAAAATTAACAAGCAGCTCTGAGACCTCCGCACAGACCCAGAGCTGTGTTGATTCCATCTGTGCGTTTTCCGAGGTTCAACTCAATGCTTCCACTCTTTCAAAATCTGATTCTCTTACAATACAACCGACTTCTGACATTATTCCGAATACTAATATCCAAGCTCTCGTGGATTCTGGTTCCACTCACTGTTTTGTAGACTCATCATTCGCTTCCAAGCTTCCGCTGGAGATCCACAACATTCCGCAAATCCTGCTAAAACTTTTCGACGGCACTTCTAACGTCTCAATCACGCAGACCATCAATATGCCAATCCATTTTCCATCCAGCGAAAATCAGGTTGTTGATATGTATGTAACACCGCTTGACTCTAGCTGCTCTGTCATGCTAGGACACAACTGGCTCACCCGCTACAATCTGTTGATTGACTGGGTATTGAGCAGTATATCATTCCGCATTCCTCAGCAACAAGATTCAATTCCGACGTCACTCTCCATGAAATCCGCCTCTGCAGTCTCCGGAATCCCGAAATCCGATCACACAGATGCCCCTCCAACATCCGAACAAGACTCACCTATCGACCTAGTCCCTGCTTCTGCGTTCGCTCGCTTGTGCAAACTAGGCAACAGGGAGATATTTCAGTTATGCGTATTTCCAAAAGGAAGATCTGCTTCCATCATCGACGCTTCCCTGAATCCTGATCCAACAACCAATCTCGACAGTGTTCCATCGGAATATCACGAGTTTTCCGATGTCTTCAGCAAGAAGAAAGCAGAAATCCTCACCGATCATCGACTGTATGATCTCAAGATTGACCTGATAGAGGGAGAGAGTCCCCCCTTGGGAACCATTTATTCCCTATCTCCAGTTGAGCTAGAAACACTCCAAAAGTTCATTGACAATGCACTAGCCATAGGATTCATCCACCCTTCACTTTCTCCGCACGGTGCTCCGGTACTATTCTCAAAGAAGAAATTAGGTGGACTCCGACTCTGTATCAATTTCCGCAGTCTCAACAAAATCATGAAAAAAGACCGATATCTGCTTCCCCGACTTTCTGACCTTCTGGAAAGCCCCAGAAAAGCACGGATTTACAGCAAAATCGATCTCTGACATGCTTACCATTTAGTCCGCATTAGAGAGGGCGACAAGTGGAAAACCACCTTCAGAACCCGATACGGTTCCTTTGAATGGCGTGTTATGCCCTTCGGTCTCACTAACGCACCAGCTGCCTTTCAGTGATGCGTGAACGACATATTCAGTGACATGCTTGACGTTTCAGTCCTCACATATTTGGATGACATCTTAGTTTATTGCAACAACCTGGAAGAACACGGAGAACATGTCTGTGAAGTCCTCCGACGTCTCTGAAAAAACCGCCTTTATGCAAGATCCGACAAATGTGACTTCCCCAGAACAATGGTGGAATATCTCGGATACATACTCTCTCCGGAAGGACTTTCAATGGCAGACAACAAAATCAAAGTAATTCAAGAATGGCCCGAACCCCGAAAAGTAAAAGACATCCAATCCTTCCTAGGTTTCACGAACTTTTACTGACGCTTCATTCATAATTACTCTGACATTGCAATTCCACTTACCCAACTCACTTGGAAAACCGTAAAGTGGAACTTCTCTGATGAGTGTCGGAAATAGTTTGAAACACTTAAGAAAGCCTTCACCACAGCTCCGATCCTTACGCACTGGATTCCCGATTGTCAATTCATTGTGGAAACTGATGCTTTGGACTATGCCCTCACAGCAATCCTCTCTATCATTTCTCCAGAAGATGGCAAAATTCACCCAGTAGCTTTTCATTCCAGAACTTTCACCCCCCCGGAATTAAACTACGATGTTCACAACAAGGAATTACTTGCTATTTTTGAAGCTTTCAAGATTTGGTGACACTACCTCAAAGGTTCCGGTTCCACCATTGACTTGTAACCGACCACAAGAACCTTGAATATTTCGCCACCACCAAGCTTCTAACCCGACGACAAGTACGATGGTTGGAATACCTATGTCAGTTCAACCTCGTTATCTGATTCCAACCTGGGAAACTCGGAACAAAACCCGGCTCTTTAACTAGACGGTGGGACGTCTATCCTAAAGAGGGGAGTAGCAACTATGCCAGCATTAACCCACACAACTTTCACCCTGTTTTCACCAATGAACAGCTGTCATCGACCCTCCGAGCCACATCACTTAACATCACAATCCTCCACGCACTTACCATCATGGATTTCGAGAAACTTCACGAAGAAATCTGACAATCCATCTCCTCTGATCCCGCAAACCCTCCAACACCCCAATGGTCAATTTATCTTCAAGGACTTCACCAACTTGACAACCGAATCTATGTTCCTGATGTTAACGACCTCCGACTCCGCATTCTACAATATCTGCACAACCACCAAATCTCTGGACATTTCAGACAAAACAAGACACTCAGCAACATCTGACATGAATATACATGGCTGAAACTCCGTGACTTCGTTATCTCTTATGTCAAATCCTGTACAACATGTATGCGATCAAAATCCCAACGACACTGGCCTTATGGATTCCTTAAGCATTTACCAATTCCGCCAAGACTGTGGAATTCCATATCCTTGGATTTCATCGAGCCGCTTCCACTTTCATTGGGTTTTGACAGCATCCTCGTTATCATTGAACAGACTCACGAAACAAGCGATATTCATTCCAACAGTCACGACGATCACTTCTCTGATGCTCGCTCAGCTTTTCGTTCTCCAGATCTTCTCCAAACACAGTGTTCTGATGCACGTTACCTCCGATCAAGGTTCCAAATTCATGTCTTCCTTTTTCCACACACTCGGAAAGGCGCTAGACATGAATCTCCATTTCACCTCCGGATATCACCCTGAAGGTGACAGACAAACCGAACAAACTAATCAGACTCTTGAGCAATACCTTCACATTTATTGTAACTATCATCAAGACAATTGGGCTGAACTTCTTCCAATCGCAGAATTTGTCTATAACAATGCTCCGAATGTGACAACAGGAGTCTCTCCGTTCTTCGCTAACAAAGGTTACAATCCCGACATTTCCATCCATCCCGAATGTGATCTTGTTTCATCCCTTGCAAAAGATTTCGCAATCGACTTAGACAAACTCCACCAGGAACTCCGAAAGAGAATTTCCAATGTGCAATTCCGATACGAGGAACCTGTGAACAAGAAATGTTCTCCAGCTCCAGACTTCAAAGTAGGTGACAAAGTCTTCATCAAAGCCAAATTTTTCTGCACAACCCGACCTTCAAAGAAGCTCGCCAAAAAATACCTCGGACCTTTTGATATCATCGCACCTGCAGGTACCAGTAATAGAGCCTTTATTCTCCCATTACCCACCAGTATGTGCGCTGTTTACCCATCCTTCCATGTTTCCATGCTAGAACCCGTGACTCTGAACGAAATCCCAAACCAAATACAGCCTCTGCCTCTGCCAGTTATCATCAAAGGCAAACCCAAATACAAAATCAACGAAATTCTGGACTCCAAGATAGACAATCGCCAATGTTGCAAGATACAATACTTGGTATGCTGGACGGGTTATCAAGGTACCGATGAAGAAACCTCGTGGATTCCCGCTACAGAATTAGGCAACGCTTCAGAGATCGTTGAAGACTTTCATAACAAATATCCTGACAAACCCGGTCTGACTCTTCCTTAACTTTTTCTTTCCTTTTCCGATTTTTTCCGATTTTTCCTACATGTTTATGTTCAAGTCCCTAATCACATTTCCATCTGTTCCAAGAAATTCCACTTTGCGTTTCTGCTCAAATCCTGATTCAATTTTCTGACTCCATTTCCCATATTTCATCCCTTTCCATTTCCTCCATCCTTACTTCCAATTCCTGCTCCTGGTGCTGAACCATCCTTTGTACCCATGAGGTTAGAATCTGCATCTCCTCGGAATGTGTCTGCATGGAACTCGCATGACGATCGACGGATTTCCGCGCAACTCTCAGATTTCCTTCACCAGCAACTCCACTGTTCCTCCCTCACCCATATCCACGCCTTTCGCAACTTCTTCCACAAATCCCGATGTTCCCAGTCGACGGCATGTCCTCCCATCCTTTGTGCATTCATTGCATGTTGCATTTGCACCCTCCACTATCAGCAAACAAAAAATATCCTGAACCCGACATCCCACACAACAATACTGTTCGTGTCCAACCCGATTAATCGCAGATTCGTGAACCCTCCTATGGGCAATGGTTCTATCCACCACATCGCTTTTCCTTCCCTGAAATTTCTCCTCCAATTTTTTGTCGGCCTTCCTCTCCTCCTTTTCCGCCTTTTTCTGCTCCAACCTTCTCCACTCCAATTTCTTCGCTGCTTCTTTTTGCAACTCCGAAATCTCATGAATCAGTGCCTCTAAATTGGTCCCCACCCCCAAATCATCTTCGAAAATCAGGTCCTCAAGCGAGATAATCGGTGGCATCGACATTTAGCTCAGAAGAGAGTAGGGATAAGAGATCAGGGAACTGATAAGTCAAACCCCATCCATCACTCTTATATATCACATTAAGGGTTTCACTTAATAACCAAACCAAACCTCCCACGCTGATCTTAGGCCTTGAGGGCTCGGCCTTAAAGAGGAGATACTGTTACAACCCAGATTCATTCCCAGCTTTTTCCGCTTTCCTCCGATGTATTCCAATTCATATTTCCAATTTCCTCCACCTGTTTTTACTCATCTCCATCCCATCTATATTTAGTCATTTTCATCAAAGATCTAGATTTTGGTCTTATGCCCATATTTACTTCTACCCCAATCCCATATTTGCTCCATTTCGGATTTCCATGTTCGTATCTTTCCGATTCGGATTGTATCAATTTGTTATATACGACTCCTCCATGTACTCATTAGTCAGTTTGAATATTGACCCACCTTGACTCGATAACTTCTCACTTCCATCTCTAAGTCTTATCCAACTCTCCAATCTTGTCCAACTCCTCCGACATCCCGACCTTCTGAAATACCAGGACACAAAGGATCCAAGAGGGCGCAACCTATAAGTTGAAGCCAACGTCCGCATGTTCCGATTGCCGACTTCAAATCCCAAACTCCAACATTCCAACAAACCCCAACATCTGATGAGAAGAAATCTAGTTCATAACACTTATATAAAATACAACATTTTTTGATGGAGGTATATAATCAAACAACATAGAAAAAAAGAATAGAAAGTACTACTACAACCTCAGTATCATAGCTGCAGGGTTGTGCACTCCAGGCATAAATATATGAGATGACATAGTTAGAACTATGCCTCTCATTTTACCCTTGCGTGTACTCCTGGTTCAGAGAATGTTGGTGGTGTTGATGTGAGGGGGCATATCTAAGAGGAGTAAGCCTAGAATGCATGGCTCCTGATATCAATTGTGGTCATTACTGACTGTAAACCCTTTATAAGACAGTAGTTAGATTAGACATACCCTCAGTGAACCTGTCCATTCACTGAGGTATGTATTGTTGTTCACATTCACAAACACATGAACTCACTTGTACTTTAGCTCTCTTTTGTTAGGTAGCTATAAATTCACCTAGTGAACCTGTCTGTTCACTGAGCTCTCTTTCATTATTGCTACAGGTTATGGGCCCCGATATTCACACTAACAATTTGAAATCATACACTGTTCCCAAGCTCCCCCAGGATGGGTCAAATTGGGTGACTTGGAAAAGTCAAACACTTGCAATGCTTGCTGCTACATGTGGTGTGATGTGACACATTGAAGGAACTGCCAGACCACCAATGGCGATCCCACCAGTCACTGAAACGATGACTGAGGAAGACGAAGAAGCAATAGAAAAAGCAGAGAAACACTGGGATGATTACCATCAGGTGAGGCCATAGTTAGAGCACAAATATTCACCACGGTGCCAGACAGTGTTCTCATTGAGATCCAAAAGCTGGAGACGGCGAAGGACATTTGGAATGCTATATGCACAAAGCACAAAGGAAAGGCCCTAGCTGTCAAGATTGACATTCGATGAAGGATTTCTGAGACGAAATGTGAGGATGAATTGAATGTTTGTACTCATCTCGAATCACTCATAAAGATGCAGAAGCAGCTCTCCAGGATGGAGGCTGGCCTTTCGGCTGATGACTACATAACAGTCATCCTTGGTTCCCTCCTGAAATCCTACCACCCATTGATTAACACTATATCAATGTCGGCACAACTCTCCACAAAAGAGTTAGAGCCTGATAATGTGTTAGAACTCTTGCTTGACGAATACAAATGGCTTACCATTGAGGAGCGCCAACTCAAGGCCAATGAAAATTCACTCAACACCACTAGCAAATCCAACAGTCATTCCAAGTCTCGGAAAAATCGTCCAGTATTGAAGAGACCTGATATTGAGTGTTGGAACTGTGGTAAAAGGGGACATGTCAAGGCTGAGTGCCAATCAAAGTCGAATAAGAAACCTGATGGCAAAGAGGAAAAGACAAAAGGAACGTCTGCCAATGCAACAGTTGAAGGCACCGATTTTGCTTTCACTACGACACCTGCGACTACAGCACTAGCTTACAAAACAAATCAAGTGCCAAAAGCTGACATTGATGTGTTTGACTTTGCAGTGTCGAGTCACATGTCCCCAAGCTGACATCGATTTGTGACCTTCAAGCAGACACCCCCTCACCCGATCAAGGCAGCTGATGAAACAATATTCAATGCCACAGGTGTAGGAAGTTTGAAGGTGTCTATACCAAAAGGAAAAGGGACCAGCGACATTATACTCAAGGATGTCCTGTACTCACCTGATCTTGCCTTTACACTTATATCACTCACTCGCTGTGATAAGGCTGGGTATTCAGCCATACTCAAAGGACAAAAGTGCACCCTTTGTGACCCCAGCGGCACCCTTGTCGGACAAATCCCACTTGTCAATGGCTTGTACAAGATTGAACATAAAGCACACACCTATGACTCAGCTCATACAGCTAAGAAGCTATTGACTTTAGATGATCTTCATTGACGTCTAGGTCACATTGATCCCCATGCCGCTAAAAAGGCTATACAAGATGGCCATATTACTGGTCTGGATGTAGACCTCACCACCAAGCCAACTTTCTGTACCTCATGTGCAAGAGGGAAACCTATGCATACACCTGTCCCAAAGGAATGCAGTTCTGATCACGCATCCAAATTTGGGGAGAAGATCCATTCAGATGTCTATGCTCCCTTACACCTCCTTGGGGCACAGATATTGACTGTCCCCAGTAGTGATGGACACAGTTCAGTCCAAAGAGGTTCAATCCAGTTCAGTTCTGGTTCAGTTCAATGAACTGAACTGGGAAATGGACCGAACCGTGAGCTGGGTCTGGTTGAAATCCCCAGATCAGCTCAGATCAATCTAGAACTGGTTCTGAACCAGTTTGAGATCCGGTGTTCACTAGAACACTTGTGATGAGTCACAAGGGCAACCAACCACCACCACCACCACCCCACCACCGTCGTTGACGGCCCTACACCATTACCACCACCACCACCCACCATTGTCAATGGCCCTACACCACCACCACCACCACCACCACCACCCCACTGCCGTCACCACCATCTCACCGCTGTTGCCACCATCTCACTGCCGTTGCCACCATCTCACTGCCATTGCCACCATCTCACTGCCGTTGCCACCATCTCACCACCATTGCCACCACCACCACCACACCACCATGGTCATCAACGGCCCCACCCCACCACCATCCTTGATGGCCCACACCACCACCATCCCCACCACCACACCACCCCACCGCTGTCATTGACAGCCCCACACCACCACCATCCCCATCACCAACTAAGGCTGTCCATGAGTCCAAATCAACCCATGGGTACCTGTGGGTTGATCCGTGGGAAAACTCGTGGGTAAGGATCCCATGAGTATTGGGTACCCAATGGGCAATACCCACACAGATCTGGGTATGGATTATGGGATTCTGCCTAAAACCCACAGGTATTTGGGATCTGTGGCTTATGATTTCAGTGGGCATAGCTAGCTATGTCTGCTGAAAATGAATAATATGTACCCATGGATCAACCCATGAGTAGTCCAAAACTCATGGGTTCGAATCACCCAGATGCAATACCCATGCGGATCCGGGTATAGGGTTTGAAAAGAAAATACCCACGGATCCAAGTCTGGGTGATCCGTGGGTAGACTCATGGACAGCCCTATCACCGACACCACACCATCACTGTCGTCGATGGCCCCACACCACCACCACCATCCCCACCCCTGCCTGCACCCCCACCCTCACCAGCCCCATCTGCAACCCCACCCTTGCCACCCAGCCCCATCCCACCAGCCCTTGCAGGCAGGGACAGGCACGCACACCACCACCACCACCACCCTTGCCAGTGCATGTGCACCCACACATGTATTTCGTTGCACCCAGATGTATTTAGTATTTAGAGTACCTAAATAAAATTCGTATTATTATTGACGTCTGAATTGGTTCAGAACTGATGTGTGAGCTGAACTGATCGTGAGTTGAACTGTGAGTTGGTAATTGGCAAATCATCATTTCAGTTCATGAACAGAACAGAACAGAAATGAACTGCATCCATCACTAGGACTCCCTGGTCAATCCATCCTGCAGGTAAAATAAAATGGCCATGCACAAAATGCCAAAGTGCAAAGGATGGCATGGTGACAAAGAAGCTGGTGAGTGGAAATGGCAGAAGGATGGGGTAGAACGGGCGCATGGAGAGCTGTGCGGGTTTGGACGGGGTATGGCATGTGGATGGTGGCATAGGTGTGAGTGGATGGGCTGTCACACGCAGAGCATGCATGGTGCAAGGTTGGGCGCCGATATCATTTTCAAAAGAGCCCATGTGTTGCATGGATGGGGTGTGGAGGAAGAATGAATGGTGCTTGGTGAGGACATCATGGAGCGGGAGAGGAGGCTGGCATTCGTGAATTAAAAGGGGAGGAGCGTCAATGCTGGTGCTGGCGAAGGAAAGCGTACAGGGTAGGGGGTGGGACTGCAAGCCTGGATCGAGCTGCACCCTGTACGGGGAAAGCAATGTCACGCTCGTGCAGTGTGCGTAAGACCCACCATGGTAGGACATGGGGATGGTGTTGTGGCAGGGCAAGACGGCACAGTGACATGGGAGGTAGTGGGAATGGGAGCAGGTGGAGCTAGGCAGCATATGGACAACAGAATGGTGTGGAAGACTAGAGGGCGACGTTAGGCTCATGTGGCAGATGTACGAAAGGCAGGAGTGTGTGGGTAGGGGTTGTGTGTATTCCAGAAGTGTTGTGGCAACGGGTTGAACCTTTCTGTCTAATGGCTTGTATTTAATGGCTTGTATTTAAAACGACTTGTTTGCTCAACAGCACACAACAGTGCTGATGAAAGGGGGGGTAATCGGAATCGGTTGAACACTTGGTGTTGCTTGTGTAGTACTGGTGGGGAGTGGTTGCTTGAGTAGTCAGTATCTGCAAGAAAAAGAAGCGAGAATTTTGAACACAGAGGTAGAGCTGATGAAATAAAAGGGAAGTCAGAAGATTAGAACCAGAAACGAGATTGTTCTGGAGATATTGTTTTAGAAGGGGAGTGAAAGGAGATCAGGGGTAGTAGGGATGCTTTCAAAGGGATGAGAGGTTGAAAGGTGAGGGATTCTTGACGGCGAAGGAGTTTCACTGCTACTTTGCAAAATGCGGCAATTGATTCCAAGGTGTTATGGGCTAGGAAAATGAGAACAGAATATGGAAAGAGGTTTGGGAGAGGTTCAGAAATGCAGGTAATAGTTCAGGCAGGAGACTGTCATTCTCCAGGGTTTGAGGAAGGTGGCGTGGATGAGAGCACTTGTTGGTCAACGTCGCCATGGGCATGCTGCTCCGTCATTGGCAGAGTGGGGTTGCCGTTACTTGAAACATGGTGGTTGTTGCAGTGATGGGTGGTGCAGTGTTGCAAAACAGAGGAGGAAGCCTTCATAGAGATCAGGTTGTGGACTCTGGTGTGTCAGGATAGGTAGTGGCGTCCAAAAAATGAGACTGCATGCAGAGCATGCATGTACAGTAATTTTAGGGACTGCCTGGGCCATTGAGAAAGAGAAACAGTTTGACAGTGATGGTGGGGAAGACGGAACAGATTATGACATTGAATAGACAGGAATTTTGACGACTTTGTCATTGCTGGAAAACCAGGTGATGGACATTGTGTGTATCTGCATCGATTTCAAGAAATGGAACTGTTGGTGCAGGATGATGAGGCAGCTGTGGAGGTTGAGTGATGCGGGCAACACGAGGATGGCGAATAGACAGACAAATGAACAGTACTTTGTATTCCACTGTATCAATGGAAAAGTTAGACAGCTGGTCTATAACGCTAGCAGCTGTGTAACTGGAGGGGTCTGTTGCAGGTGGAACCATGACACTTTCAAGTGCCAGAAGGCAGACACAGCAAGTGCTGGAGCAGAGAGACAAAGACCAGACACTGAGAGTGCTGGAAAGATGGAAGAGACTCTTAATCTCAAGGTGGGTTCGACTAAGTGTGGGGCTCTAGATGTAAGTGTGGTTTCTGCCACAGATACAGACAGAGCACTACTGTGAAGGGGGGAACAACTCCTTATTTTTAATTAACTAGACTACAGGTTGATATAGCTATCTAGACAAAGGAAAGCCACTTTTGTGACATCACCGACAGTGTGGCACTAAAATGGGTGCTTGTGGGTGCTATGTAATATCCCAGAATCACCATGTAGGGAGCTACACTCCCTTACATCATTGAACCGCCTAATGGAGCTAATGTTATAGGTTGTCAATTTGTTTTGCGCTACAAACATGACGCCTCAGGCGAAATCACAAACTGCAAAACACACTTAGTCACTCAAGGTTTCTCACAACAGGAGGGAATTGATTACAATGAGACCTTCTCACCTACAGCGAAGCTCACTGCCATATGCATTATCACAGCAATCGCTGCCCAGTTCCTGCAACGACTAGGAAATCGAACAAACTGATATTGATGGAGCATACCTCAATGCCCCACTCACTGATTAACGGATTGTGGGCCGGTGCATGCACACGGCAGCTGACGATTCCTTGATTTAACTTACACCAGGCCATTATTGTTTTATATTATTGTTTTACTGAGAACCATGTGCCATGTTATATTTATTTATTACTACTATATACAGCAATACAAGCCTTTCTGAAGTCTAAAAAACCTAAGTCTTCTGGACTAACTTTGCCTGTCATCTTACATTGTCCATCAAATTTGGTACCATCGTGGGACCATATATTACCAGTCTTATCAATGATTCGTGATGTAAAATGATATAATCCATGATATATTATTCCACGTAGATTCATTTTATGTTTGGTATTGTCAGTAGTTATTAATTCAATATTACTTTCTATGTTAATCTCACCTTGAAATTGAGCAATATCAACCACATATACGCTTGGTGCAACCTGGAAATCTGTTCATAATCTCATATATTTTTTACGAATGTCACATTTATTATTTAATTGAGCAAATAGGGCATATTTTAAGTTATCTGCAAGTGAACGAACATTAGAATCCTTGGAAATCTTTTTTAATTTCAGGGCGGTTTGGCGGTGAACATCTTGTACCATTTGATTTTGGTCTTGAATATGATATGTGACCTGACAGGTCTTACACATCTAAATTGATTGGCCAAACCTTGCAGTCGAGTAAATAGCATCTCACACACAGTGCGAATTTCTGCCCCTATTTGACCTTGTGGAAATAAATCTTTATGGTTTTGATGGAGACGTAAGCGTAATTCATTGCGGACATCTTCAAGTGTATTTATCCCATTGTCAATATTAGTAAAACCTTGTAAAATTTGGTTTAAATAGGGTGTACTCATTAAATGACTATGAAAGTCCACCTTATGGTCTTTCCACATGTTATGAAGTACAACTATTATAGAATCATAGGGGCAAGACCACCAGATACTATCCCATTTCACACCCAACAATTTATTATGCTTGATGATATTGCAACCATTTTCCCTGTGGCACAGTTTTTTCTTTTTCAACATGACATTTGAGTCAAGCTCTTTATTCTTACACTTTTTAGTGGACAAAGCTCCATTTAGCATCAATGGTGAGCATTTGTGATTAAGTCTTCCATTATCATTGCTTAGCGTAGTTAATGATTATCCTTTTGCAGTTACATAGTTTTGTTCATCTAATCGTAATCATTTAGCAGATTTGCCCTCCATTGAGTGTTCTTGCAATGTAATGTTAGCAGCCTTCTTCAATTTGTTGTCTATTATTGTCCACGTTTCATCTTCTAATTTTTCCAATAAATGAAGAGGGTCATCTTTGTTCCATTTCAAAGCTCTGTGTACATTTGATGGAACATGTTCCGTACCTTTCCATAGTTGATATTCTCTAATGACGGTATTTCTTTGGTCCCCTTCTACATGGGGGTCCAGTTTTCCTTGGTGGTTGAGTGCTAGTGAGGGTAATACGGTTCCATACGGACAGTACTAGTTTGTATTGTATCGTTGTCTTACAACACAGTGGTTACCACGTCTTCCCTGTCAACACCCAACCTTTACGAGGATGAATTGTGACCTTTTTGGTTATAATCTACGACACAAGTAGTTTGAATTTGTTGGTCGATGGAGTTAAGTCAACCTACCTAATGGTTTATTACAACAAGGATAATGTTATTGTAGTCTATCTTAATTTACGGTTTACGGTTTGCTAACACTTTAGTGATAACATGCTCTTGTCCATTTTTAACAAGGATTAAAACGGTACTGACTGATACCAAGAGCTGCGTGTTCTGGATTATTACAACATCTGGAATCTTCAACGTCTTTAGTATACCGAATAATGTGTCGTGAGAGAGCGTCGAGGTTGGATCTACCTTGACAATATAAAGTTCCAAAACTACTTGTATTCTATTGGTTTCCATGTAGACCTACCAATGCTGTCCTCAAGTCTCTCAATCTTTAAAATCTACTACACTGT